>JARUPZ010000025.1:3826531-3882228 GCA_031213475.1 Nereocystis luetkeana | reverse complement strand
TTCGCAAAAATAGCAAAATGTATGGGCTTCTGTTTGTACCGTAGGTCCTATTCAACGGGTTCCCCCGTAGTCCGCCGTTGTGGTTCGACGTTTTGTGTGTTACTGTGATGATAACACTTGAGTCGTAAATTGTTTTCGTGCTTCGCCATGGCTCTGACTCGGAGCTGGTCACCCAATTTATCGGAGCCGATTCGACCAATCAATCGGAGCGATTTCATTCGGAATCGGAATCGGAATCGGAGAACAAAACTCGGGACGGTATTTTTTCCCCGCGAAACATGCCGTAAAACATCTTCCCTATGTTTTTCATGCTATAAGTAAGGATTCACTCGCATTTATCGTATGACAAAGATTCAAGGCAAGGATTTACTTCGGCAAAATTAAACGATATTTTTTACCGCCAGTACAAAAGTATTAGATTGCACCTGTAGACTGCCCCTCCCCTCTCCTCTCTGTTCCCGAAACGCGCTTAGTGGGTTTCCGTACGATAGCATGGCGTGTTCGTCGGACTTACGTGAGATAAAAACTACTGGTGAATACACTGGCTGGGTCAATGAGTAGACTATTTGCGCCAGTAGCTTGTACTGCTGCCTGTGCGTCCTGTGCTAATGCCCAGCCCTAAGTAGTACGTGTAATGCGACAACTCACTCCCCTCCATGAATGGAAAACCAGGTGAGCGTGGGAAGCCCAACCTACATCGAGAAGACTATTGGCAAGCCGCCTGGCTCACTCGTGGAACTCTTCGTCGGTTCCTTGGAGGTACGAGTATGAATAAGATCAGACCAGATCAGATAAGATCAGATCAGATAGATCCCCTTTGTGTGGTAGATAGATCCCTCATTTATACGATCTGTTTGATCTTTTCGTTTTTTGTTTTTTTTTTCTTCAAATGGCTGTCGGCTACGTGGCTGATTGAAAGATCGATTGGCCGATGAGCGGAACGAATAGACAGATGGTTTCTGTGCATGAGACAGCTCTTGCGCGCATGCTTGCCGACTGGGATCTGTACAATACAGCTATTTCCTTCGCAACATATCGCAGCGGAAATCATAGGGTCAGCCATCATCTAGATCGTAACATATCAGGTATGGCATTACCCCTCCTCTCCTCAATAACGGAGAGGTGGCGGGGGGGGGGGGGGGGGAGGGGAGAGGCCAGGGGGGGGGCTGGGAAGGTTGGGAGAGGGGAGGTGTACTCGATATCATGCATGGCCATGGTCGTATGCCCACAGACGAGGTAGGAAGGAGAGGGGGGAGGTGAGGGGTTGGGTGAGATTGGGTGGAATTCGGATTGTCGGGCTGAGTGGTTGGGATTGGGGGGGGGGCAGGGTTCTCTAGTTCACCTCTCAAGCCCTTGGGTTATGTCCTTGCCCTTTTTTGGATGTATCTCAGATTCGGGGTTTCAATGCGAAGCGTTTGGGGGGGAAGGGGGTGGGAGGTGGATCGGTGCGTGCTTGGGGTTTTTATCCATTCGCCCTGGGGTTCTTATCGTTCAGTCCTGGAGTTCTTGTTGCGTGTGGTGGGGTATCCCTTTACCCTATATGGCTCTGATCGCTGCTCTTGTTCTATGGTGTCTTAGATGCGGGGTGTCAAGGCACCCCCCCCCCCCCACTCCCCTCCTCATTTTTTATTGTGGTAGAACGCTGCTCACCCTTCATGCGACTCGCCGGACACCTCACGGCGCCTCGCGCTTGGTGCAAGTATTGTCTGCTTGGTCGGTGGAATTCTGACGTGCTCCGTCCCGGCATTTTTGTAGGGACACGAGGGTCTATGGTCATACGGCTACGGCCATGCATGACATGGGTCCCTCCTCCCCCCATCGCTCGCGTGTCTTGTCCGGGCTTTTTTTGCTTGTTTTTGCTTGGTGCAATAGAGTAGAATGTCATTAGAATGTCATTCTTGGAGCATTTTTCCGAAACGCCCTATTGGAAACAGACAGACGATTTTCTTAGTTTGGGCTGTATTCTCCCCCTTCTCTCCTCGCCCCCCGTTTTTTTGTGGCGATATTATTTGTTGCAGCTTTACCCGAAGCGCTGGAGCGCCTGCTTTCAAACAGCCTTGGGCGCCTTGTTTGTTTTCACCCGATTGTCGTGCCCTTCTCTCTCCCCCCCCCCCCCCCGCGCTCCCTCCCAGCTCCTCCCTCCCGTGTGCAACACCATTGTTATATTGTTATGTTTACCTTCACCGGAGGCGACGAAACAGGGTGCCACGAATTGCAGCTTAACTCAACATAGTCCCCTCCTCCCTCCCTCCCCTCCCCTCCCTTCCTTCCACCCCCCCCTCCCCCTTCCCCCCCCCCCCCCCCTCGCTTCCTTCCCCCCCCCGCTTCCTCCCCCCCCCCCCCCCCCCCCTCCCCCAAACCCCTTCCTTCAACCCCCCCCCCCCCCCCCCCCCCTCTTCGCTCCCCGTTTCCCTTATTTCGTGTTTTTATTTTTGGGTGTCTTGGCCTTTCTTCGAAAAGAGTTCCGGGCGAACCGTGGTGATCGCGGCCGTGGAAGGACATGTGGTCGCGTTGTTCGGCCTCGTGGACACCCTCCGCCCGGAGGCTAAGGCTGTGGTGTCCGAGCTAGGCCGCATGGGCCTCGAGGTTGGTGGTGATGGTGGTGGTGAGGATGGTTGTGATGATGTTGAGGATGATGGTGGTGGTGGTGGTGGTGGTGGTGGGGATGGTTGGTGATGGTTGCTATGGTGGTGGTGGTGGTGGTTGGGAGGGGGGGGGGTGGGGCGTACTCATTTTGTTTATTGTGTTAGTCATTTGAAGCGTTGTCCACGCACCCCTTGCGAGACGGAACCCGGAAGGGCGGGGGGGGGGGGAGGGGCGGGGGGGGGGGGGGTAGTGGGCGGCTCCTGTAGCAATGTGTCGGGTGGTTCGTAGCGGTAGGGGAGTGTTGGTGTTGATGGTAATGATGGTCGTGGCATATATAGCTGGTGTTGTTGGTAGCGGTGGTGGTGGGGGTTTTGGGGGTGATGTGTGTGGTTGGTGGTGGGTGGTGGAGGTATAGAAGTGCTACACAGGGCTAGGTATTCGTTGGCGTTGATAGTAGGCGTGGCTTTGGGTTAGATAATATTGGGCTAAGCTCTCTCGCTAGGATCTAACTATTTATTCGTAGGCTGGGTATGTGTAAGCGTCGTTGAATATATGCGCTGGTAGAAGTCATGTATTAAAATCCTCTGCCCTTCTCTTTTCCCCACCTCCCCCGTCCCCCCTCCCCCTCCCATGGGCGTTTGTTTTCACTGCAGGTATGGATGCTGACGGGGGACAACCGGCGGGCAGCTCACGAGGTGAGTTTTAGACTGCTGGAAATATCTCGACGATGCCTCCCCCGATGTTAGCACTCCCTCCCCGTTGTAAAAACAGAAATGTAACTGGGGGGGGGGGGATAGTAATAATCAGGACCAAGTATGACTAGTAGTTAGTAGTGAAATGTGTAGGTTTTTGTGTATATGGTGGGTCCTGTTTACTGCTGCATTCCCCCGAGAAATGTGCGTCTTCATTATTTCGGAAACGACATACTCGACACTGCCCACCCGTGCATCCGCCGCGGCACCGCGATTGATGCAGGTGGCTCGGCGTGCGGGCCTGCCCGCCGACCGCGTCTGCGCCGAGGTGCTACCGGGAGACAAGGCGGCCAAGATCGAGGAGCTCCAGGTTAGGTCAGGGGAAACCGAGCGAACGGCTTCACGCACCTGGAACGATCGTCGGTGTCCGGCCCACTTGAGTCGATGCTCTACAAAAAGCAGTGCCCAGCCCCCTGGGCTTGATGCTCTCTACGAAAAAACAGTTTCGGAAAATGTGTGACTGATTGCTTTTGAGTATGATCTGCTTGAGCAGAGCTCGTGTTGCTTTTACGGTGGGAGGGTCGAGCAACCCGCGCGTACCTAGGACAGATCCTGCAGCACAGCGTCTCTTAACGGCACGTTAGCATCTACATACTATTACGGGAAACCACAGTAAATAGGACCTACGATATACACTAAAACCTACCAGGTATATATTGACCTATTTTTTCACTAACGGTATTGGGTCCTAATCACTATGGCCCCCGGTACTACGGGGAACCGTAGAGGCGTTCTACGATAGAGGTTCACCCTAAATTTTCTGAGGCTCCTCGCTTAAGGAGCTCCATACCTCCTCCGAAAACTGACTTCAACAAAAAATCAAAAATGCATCGCGGCGAATAATCCCATGGCCCGAGTCTACAAAACGTTTTTTTTTTCGAAATCGAGATTGACATTCAGACGATTTAGGGCCAATGAACCCCGTCTTTCAGAAACAAAATAGCGGAAATGTGCTACCTCTATCGCAGAACGGGTCCTTAGTAAATAGGACCTACCGGTACGATATACACTAAAACCTACCTGGCACCTGGTATATTTTTTACTAACAATATTGGGTCCTATTTACTATGGCCCCCCGTAATAGTATGTGGATGAGCTCAATCTTTTTGCTAAGACCGCAGTCCCGTTTTGGGGACGAACCACTTGGGATTTAAGTGGATTGCCCCCAATTTGGGACTTCGCACGGAGGAGACAATGGTTGCGTGATATGGGTTGCCGCGAAGACAATGGTTGCGTGGTTTTGGATGGCATGCTGCAGCACGATGTCCGAGCCACGATGCAACAGGACTCGTACGGCATGTGCGGCAATAGTATCCTGTTACTCGTGCTTCTGGGCCCTCTCACGCACGCTGCTCGTTGACGGTTGATAGCTGGGGGTATATCACGAAAATCTTGTACGTAGGACACTCAGGGTGTTCCAACGACACTGGGATTGCCCTTTTCGGACTGCAGTCCCGTTCGGGTTTGGGTAGGATTTGAGTATTTTCGGGGGGGATCATAGTAAATAGGACCAAATCTTGCTGGTGAAAGTAGGTAAATATCTAGGTTTTTGTGTGTACCGTAGGTCCTATTTACTATGATCCCCCGTAGTAGTTTGTCCCCGAAACGGGACTGCGGCCCTGCAAAGAGTCAAATAGCCCGAACGGTCGGGAATATTTGCCTTACATGGCAAAAAAATTTTGCTACCCCTGCCTTCGTAGCACGCCTCTATTTCACTGAAGAGTGTTTCGTATGCAACGCGCCTGTATTGTCAAACTCGTTGTGTTGGAAATAAAGTTCGGGTGCGGCGGTATCGGCCCTCTCATGTATGAGGAGCCGTCCATCAGATGTTAGAGCGAACGTCCTTACTCTCGCGGATGGAGGGAGAAGCGGAGGGGGAATAGAGTTCCTACAATTTTCTTGAAATAGACGGCGATCGTCTACGATGTACACTCTGATGGCTTCACTTCACTTACCAGGTACCTGGTATGTAACATACATCAATCTTGTTTTTAATTTCCTCAAGATACTATTAAATAGATTTTTTCTTCAAGTCTGTTTTTCTCACGAAACGGCCGATATTTATACCGCTGTGCACCTCCTTCTACATATAGTGTCCTTACCCCCGGCACCTCGGGCCGTAGTCGTCACTCTCGTTAGACTATTTTCCGCCCTTAGGTCCCAGAGGTAGATACATCCGTGAGTCGACGCTAACGACTAAAGTCACCAACAAGCTATTTGGTCTGACTATTATTACGGGGGACCATAGTTAATGGGACCTATGGTATACATATAAAAACTATCTATTTAATCATGTTTACTATTTACGGGTGACCATAGTTAATAGGACCTATGGTGTACATAAAAACCTATATATTTAACCATTTTTACTATCAATATTTGGTCCTATTAACTATGGTCCCCCGTAATAACACTGTTTGGTCCTCTTAACTATGGTCCCCCGTAATAGTTAGTTGTTTCCCGGAGATGCCGACTAAATAGTCGACTTATTGGGTTTCCATGTTGGTACGTGTGTAGGATGGTTGGATGCGGGATATTACACCCGTCCCTAACCCTAACCCTTGGCCGAGGAGGGCTGACTTGGCTCGCTTCGCTCGTCTGACTCAAGTTGGTACGTCGGCTGCCCACCAGCTGACTTATCAGGACGACTTGCCGACTAAATCCAGTTACCTGGCTGACCGCACCTGCCGATTACCGGTAGGTATTACGGGGGACCATAGTTAATAGGACCAAATACTGTTGGTAAAAATGGTTAAATATATAGGTTTTTATGTATACCATAGGTCCTATTAACTATGGCCCCCCGTAATAGTAGCCGTGAAAAATCCTGCCGACTCGTGGCCCCACCTTTCGTTGCATTTTTGTTGCGAATTTCGTACGGCTGGCAGAAAATAGGGGGGGGGGTGGGGGTGGGGGTGGGGGGGGGCGTTCAATGGGCCAAAATACTACTTTCAAGTATCTATAGAACGTTTCGTTTTTTTTTTGGGGGGGGAAGTGGCTCGATCGGGCGAAACGTTCGACCCGGGGGTATGTCCGGGAAATGTCTGCCCCCCCCCCTGTCCCCGTCCCTGTGCAAACCCTTCCGCCTCACAAGCGGCTCTTGGAAGGATGCAGCTCGTCCTTCATGCGACTCGCCGGACACCTACCTCACGCCGCTTCGCGCTTGATACAAGCAACTGTCGGCCTGGTCGGTGAAAACCCGGAGTGCTCCTTCCCGGCATCGTACGGGTTGGAGGGTCTATGGTCATTCGTGAAGAGCACGGCCGTGCATGACAATGAGTACACCCCACCCCCCCCCCTCTGCTTTGGAAAATCGCAAGGGTGTACGTTGTAGGGAACATACTCTGGGGAGCCAAACTTGTTTGTTTTGTTCGGTCCTTTCTGGGTACCAAATTTTGGCTGTTTCGGTCATTCAAAGAGCATGCAAACATGACTGTTTTGGTAATTTCCGGGAGCCAAACCTGGCTGTTTTTGGGTATTCTCGGGTACCAAACCTGGCTGTTTTGGTCGTTCTCGGCTACCAGACCTGGCTGTTTTTGGTCACTCTCGGGTACCAAACCTGGCTGCTTCGGTCGTTCTTGGTTACCAAACCTGGCTGTTTTGGTGATTCTTGGGTGCCAGACCTGACTGTTTTGGTAATTCTTGGGTGCCAGACCTGACTGTTTTTGTCCTTCCCGGGTGTGTACACGGGTACCCCCAGAGTGTATAACCCCCTACACCCTTGTGACACGCTCCCCCCTCCTGTCCCCCATCCCCTCCCTTCCCGTTCCCTCCCTATTCAGTGGTGAAAGGCGGCTACTTCGAACCAGACTGACATATGTCGACCTTTTAAGCTCATCACCATCCTCCACCTCCCCCATCCCCCCCCCCCCCCCCTCTTCCCCCACCGCGCCCTTGTCGTCACTAATGACCGGGTTTCCTATGATTCTGGGTGGCGTTTTTCTTCTTCTCAAGAGCGACGGCCAGGCGGTTGCCATGATAGGCGACGGGATTAACGATGCTCCGGCGCTCGCCACGGCGGACGTTGGGATTGCCGTCGGCGGCGGTACAGATGTGGCCATGGAATCGGCGGATGTGGTAAGCATGCTCCAACCTTCGACCTATTTCAGAGCGCAGTCCCGTCTCGGGGCCAAACCACTCTAATTCCAAGTAGTATGTTCCCACAACGGGGCTGCAGTCCTAAAAAGGGACATCTTTCAATTAACAACGTCGGACGTATCTCGATCTACCCTTGGGCCGTCTAGATCCTTCACCTGCCGTTTTGAGGTGTTGTGCGTGGATCTGTATGACTTACAGATCCAGAGCAGGAAACCCGCCCTACTGATATAACATGTATTACGGGAGGCCTTATTCCGGGGGGGGCATATTGAGTAGGGCCTGCGGTACACGCAAAAACCTACCAGGTATATGTTTTGCTATTTTTACTATTACGGGGGACCATAGTTAATAGGACCTATGGTATACATAAAAACCTATATACTTGAACATTTTTACTAACAATAGTTGGTCCTATTAACTATGCCCCCCCGTAACAGGAGCATACGCCCCCCACCCGGCAACATGAGCTAGGTCGTACAGATCATACAGATCAGGCAGATCATCTATCTATCTATCTATCTATCTATCTATCTGCCCTGAACGATCTGGAGCATGAAGTGGAATTCGGAGATCTCTTCCCATGTGCACGGTTTTCCAACTGAGCGCAGTTTTTTTTTTTTACGGGGGAACTACTTGGAGTGTATTGGTGTGGTATAGTATCATGGTCGCGGTGTTGATAGTACGGCGATTATATATACCACTCTGGCCGTAAATATAGTCACCGTTTGAGAATGACCCCATAGTCCAAATATGGCTTATATTTTCGGTCAGAGTGGTATATGGCAGTGTGTATCCCGGTGAGGGTATCATACGTACCAGGTGTAATGACTGGGTGGAGGGTGGTACCGCGTGTTCAACTGAGTGCACCCAGGGGAGGAGAGTTGACTGGATGAGATTGGTGGCATTCGACGAACTGCGTCAGCGTTTTCATTATGAATGAGTGTTGCCCTGGACATGGCCAGAAGGCAAATGAAATAGCAATAGTTATACTGTATCATACATATACGAAGTAGAGTTGTATAACACAGTTTGATCGCGGCGAACGTAGGGATCGCTTTCGGTAGGGGCACGGATGTGGCCATGGGATCAGGGGATTTGGTAGGCATGTTCGAACCCTCGACAAGACTGTTTCAGCACTGCTGTGCATACGTCAAGCAACATGACGATCTACTGTCTGTGCATCTACTGACGGTAGATCTTAACCTACCGCTCTGATATAACGTCGCAGGATCTGTATACGAGTGTACCTACGCAGCCCAGCAAACGTGTCCTAGATGAGCTACAGATAAATCTTACAGATCATACAGATCGTACAGATTAGGAATATGTCTGCCCTGCCCGAATGTCGGAGACAAACTAAACTGGGGGTCTTCATGGGCCATGCCCCCCCCCCGACCCGCGGGTAGGAACAGGAAGCTTTCGCAGTTTCACGGGCCGGGTCCGATTGGGTAAAAGGATTTTTCAAACTCTCACGGGTCTGGTTCAGTTACCCTTACCCGGTCCGACCCGGCCTGACCTGACCTGACTCGCGAAGTTTGATGCGACCCGTGAACAGCGCTGAAACTACCCCCCTGGTATGGCTCAACGGGACGGGCCAACACCATCCCACACGCCGAACAGACACTGATCTGCCTGACCTAACAGTCCCTGCAGATCAGTGGGTGGGGAGGCGCGTACAGATCACACGGCGTGTCCTACGGACCGACAGCTCCTACAGATCACACCGATGGACACAGATAATTTGCCAGTAGGGGGAAGTATGCTCAAGGTACCAACGCCGCGCACACCCTCGACAGGCAACGCACTTCTCATTCGTGACCCCTGTACGTGGACCAGCTCCGCGGGGACTTGGGCTGGGGTTAGAGTCAGTGCGTGTAAAAGATGTCCGTGCGACGTGTGCTCACGCACCATCCCGTTCCTCCCCTGCTGCTCCCGTTTTTTTTTTTTTTTCTTCTTTTTTTTCTTTTTTTTTTTCCTTTTTTTTGTTTCTTTCCCCTCCCTGTATCGGGTCGCAGGTGCTCATGGGATGCAGCCTTTGGGGCGTCCTCGCCTCGCTCGACCTCTGCAGGACCATCGTCAACCGTGTTCGCCTCAATTATTTCTGGGCACTGCTGTGAGTGGTACCAAGGGCGTGTTTAGTGTATGTTTCGTGGGGTACGTGCGTGTGTGCCCCCGTGGGATACCCGGGTACCTGCCCGTGTATGAGGGGAACCACCAAGGTTCGATACCCGGGCGCCCTCGAGTATTTACTCTGGGGATAAGCCGGGTACCTACTCGAGTATGACCAGAACCACCGAGTTCGGTACCCGTGTATACCCTCAGAACTACACATGTTTGGTATCGGCAGATAACCCTAAATATGTCATAGCACCTGATATTCATCATATATCACAATAGATATCCAGATATCAGATGTATACGGTGTCAAAGGTGATATGCCATGTGGACTGAGCGCTTGAAATCGACTGGATTTTACTTCACCTCGTCGCATCGTCTTCGTGATGTATCAAACAATGTCAGATGATGCCATCTCTTCATATCATGCATCAACCATAACACCTTTTTTCTTGATGTTTGACATCGATGTTGATATCGATATTGATATGGATATCGATATATCATACCAGGTACATATCTCTCTGGACCGATATATTAGGATGTTTTTGTTCCTTTCCTTCAATTTCGAAACGCTCCTTCGGTTTCATCCCGGACTTCGTTACCACCGGAGGTACGAGGGTATACCACAAGATGCAAGGGCTCTTGCAAGGGTGCCCCCGGCCCCCGTGCTACATTCCCGATAGGAAAGTACACCCCGGTGTCAATACATGCGCCAAGGAATTATTTCCTGGCGAAAGATACTGCTAGTTCTTCTGCAGTGTCACACATCACGCTTACGGGTATAAAGATTCGTGATACGCATACCACCGTCCTCTGATACCTCTTGCGGTCATGTAAACATCTTCAGGTACAACACTGTCGGGCTGCCGGTGGCCGCCGGAGTCCTCTTCCCGGTCCTCAAGGTCACCCTCCCCCCGGCCCTAGCGGGAGGCGCGATGGTGAGAGATGAGTGCGAACAAACCATGCAGGATAAAAGGGAAATATATGTATAGAAAACGCGCGTTGTGGTGATAGAAAAAGGCGTGTACAACACGCAGGATAATATATAGAAGACGCGAAAAAAAAATGTTGTGGGGTTCGCGCGTGGTTCCAGTATTTCGAGAAGGTTGTTCGAGCAGACCCGCGCGAACTACCCGCCTGTGCGAGGCACCCATCGTGCAGTAAACGCATACGAAGGTATATGATATTGTTTAGAAAACTCGGAATACTGTACGCCCCGCGTGGGCTTCTACCATCTAATACGCACGTTGTTGTACTACTGCTGTAGGAGAAAGGTTATTCGAAAATCTCGGATTGGGTTCTCCTTGTATTGGCTTGTTTTGTGGTTGTGCTTATCACTTTTGTTTTTAACGATTTCGCAAGTGATATTGCTCTAAACGCTGACATCCACATTGTCTTTGGTATGAGACAAAGAAATACAAGCAGGGGGGGGGATCCGTGTGGCCCAGCATATATATATATATCCCCGCATTCTGTGCGTTGTTTTCCGAAGTACGATTTTTTCTATGTAAAGGTTCGCGCGACACACTCGTATTAAAAACAGACACAAACCGCGCAACACCCCCACTTCCGGTGTGTTTTTTGAAAATTTGTTTTTTTTTGTGTTTTTTGAAAATTTGTTTTTTTTTGTGTTTTTTTTTTGCTGTCCTTCTTGTTGTTGTTGTTGTCCCTGTTGTTATGTTTCCGCAGAACCGCTCTTCATCTCTATCTCGGTTCTTGCTCTGCGGCTGTACCCCCCCCCCCCCCCCCCGCGCATGAATGATACCGAGTACACCCCCGCCCCCCCCCCCCCCCTTCTCTCCCTCCCTCCTCTCCCTCGAGAAAGGCGTATAGTTACATTTTTGTTGGTATTGTCGTTGTCGTTAGTGTAGTTGCGCTCATTTGTTTGTCGTTCTGCTCCTACCCCATCCTATTCCTTATTCATGTTCTCGTTTTTTTCCTTTGTTGTTTTTATTCGTGTCCGGCAGGCGCTCTCCTCGATCTCGGTGATCCTTTCCTCGCTCGCTCTGCGGTTGTACCGCCTCCCCTCGGCCGCCAGAAAGGCTTCCCGCGCTGCTGCTTCTGCTGCCGCTGCTGCTGCTGCTGCTGCTGCTGCCGCGGCTGCCGCTACTTCTTCTTCTTCCGCAAAACGCAGTGCCGTCGGGGACGAGGAAGGGGATGCGGGCGGCGATGATGATGACGCACCGGAGGTAAGATGCGGACAGAGATCGCTCGGCATGATACAGATGTACGCGCAAAACAAATGAAAAACAGAAAACGGTCTGCACTGCTTCGCAAGGTCAGAATGAGAGACTACGCCAAGGATGGTAAGATTTCCAGGCGACTTGAAACAAATGACATTTGTTTTCTTGGAATGGTGTTCACTTGGTTTCGTTTGGTATACCCCTCGCCCCCCCCCCCCTCTTGTCCGTCTGGGACCCGAAAATCTCACGGGGTGTCGTTTTTCTTTGTGCTCCCCGTCTTCCCGTGAGCAGTAAGATGGCTCATTCAATAAATAGGCTTCCTGCAAGGCAAGAAAAAACAGCACAGTAATTCAGTTCTTCAAGTATGACACTTAGAAACCACCGAAATCGGGCTTTGGCCTCCATGTCGGGAGGGGGGGGGGGGAGGGTGTACTGGTTGCCATGCATGGCCGTAGTCGTACCCTCGCCTCCCTAGCATACCGGGACGGAGCACATCAGGTTTTCACGAACCAGGCGACAGACATTGCTTGCACCAAGCGCGAAGCGCAGGGGGGGTATGGGGGGGACGGGGGTTGGGAGAATTGGATGCAAAATATATAGTTGATTCCTCGGACAAAAACTATAGTTCATCGAAGTTCTGTTTGGGGTGAAACTTTGAGCTCCTTAATGAGGTTAGTTCAGAAATTGAGTAAGACACCACCCCTATTACGGGGGGTCATAGTTAACTGGACCTATTGTATACATAAAACCTATATGTTTAACCATTTTTACTAACAATATTTGATCCTGTTAACTATGGCCCCCCGTAGTAGAAGGCATTGACCAAATATTTCGTATCTCTGATAGATCATCTACAGATCATTCCCGCTCGATGATCAATAGATATTTCAGGGCGGATAGAAAATATAGATTCCTGATCTATATGATCTGTATGATCTGTATGAACTGTATGATCTGTGAGCTCATGTTTCGGAGTGGGAGCTGTAGTATCTGCGTGATCTGGAAACGGTTTCCGTGAATGGGAACCGTACATCTAGGGCGTGTTTTTTTTTCCGCGGTCAGACCTGTGCTGTGCGACTTCTGATACGCATGTTCTGGACCGTGCTTTGTACAAGGTGTGTAAGGGCTCGCAAAGCTGAGTACACGACCGACTGACTGTTCAGCGAGCCAAACTCAGAACTCGATCCCCCCTTCTCTTTTTCCACGGGTTGCTTGTTGAGGAAGTCGAAACATTTTGAGGCGGATTCGAAGCAGATTGAAGGTGAATCTCGAGTGTGGGGCGAAGCGGTTTGAAGCAAACTTGAAACAAATATAAATTGGAAGCAAAACTGAAGCGCGCATCGAAGCTAGTAGCTATAGCTGCCTCCCCCCAACTGGCGCAGTTTGAAAAGAAAATGAAGCAAATTGGAGGTAAATTGAAGCAAACGACCCCCCCTCCCCCCTCCCCTCCCCACTTTTCGTTTTCGGAATAATGTCTAGGTTGAGCCCGCCACAATCTGGACGGTCGATTCGGGGTGCACCTGCTCTTGCTGCAAGGAGGGTGTGACGACGCAGCTGAGGTCCATCGCTGGCGCGCAGGAGGGCCTCCGCCGTCGGACTGGGGTGAGATATTTCCCCGAACTCCATACGACGTACTAAAACCCTACCATCTGTCTAGAAGGAACCCACACCGAAACCCTGCAACTTCTCTGTTACGGGGGGCCATATTAAATAAGACCTACGGCACAGACAAAAACCTATATATTTCGCTATTTTTACTAAAAATATTTGGTCCTGTTTACTAGGGTCCCCTGTAGTAATATGAAGCCGAGCGGATCCACCAGCATTCCGCGCCTTCCACACTAAGAGTTTATACGTTTTCGAGTAGTTTTAATGCTCAAGACGTTTTTACAGGTGAAAACGTTGCTTGTACACCAAGGCCCAGCTGGGATCCATGGTACACCCGGCGTCCCCCGAGTTCCACACCAAAAACCTACGAATATATTTTCTAGTAATTCGAAGCCGAGCGGATCCCATTGGCATGTATAGACAGGTAACAACCAAAGAAGGACAAACGACACTTTCCTCTCCCTTGTGGCCCTACCCCCCGCCCCCCCCCCCCCCCCCCCCCCCCCCCCCCCCCCCCCCCCCCCCCCCCCCCCCCCCCCCCCCCCCCCCCCCCCCCCCCCCCCCCCCCCCCCCCCCCCCCCCCCCCCCCCCCCCCCCCCCCCCCCGCGATTATTGCCGACGTACTTGCTCGAGCTCGTTGACCCGCTATAACTTTTCCTTGCCCTCCTACCCGCGACCAACACACCGCACCGCCGATATTGCTTGTCCGAACCCTCTGGCAGGCCGTCGTCAACCATAGCTCCGCCACCTCGAAGGCCGGCGACCCTTCCGCGCTCTGCTGCCACGAGAAGACTCCCGCCGTGCTGCCCTCCCAGGCGCACAAGGTGCGGCTATCGGGCGCGGGCGCTGCTGTGCGCTCCTCGAGGAGCAGCGACGCCGAGGAGGGAAGGAAGGGGTGCGCGTGCACGTGTACCTTCTGCCGCTGCGTCCGCGCCGCCGAGCCCTAGCTTCGAAGAGGGGGAGATCAGTCGGCGCGCAAGCGTAAAAGGTTGGGCAATACTAGGATTTGTTCCCGTAGGGCAGCGTACCGGTACTGTGCATACCCGCCGGTATTTTTGGTGAGCGTGCCGAATTCCTTACCGAAGTCGTCGGGTCGCCTGCTACCGAGTCGCGCCCGAACCCTTGCTCGGGTGTTCGGTACGGGGTGTCGAGGCCGTACCGACCCTTTTACCGTGCCTACCTAGCAAATAACCCGGGAATGTTTTTTGGTACGTCTCCCACCGAAGCCACCCTTGTAAATCAACCATCTGGTGCCCGTTTTGCGGCCGATGGAAGTTGCTCATGGTTTATATATACCATTTACCGACGTGTGCTATTAAGGCTACGGGGGACCATAGTAAATAGGGCCTACGGTACACACAAAAACCTACCGTATCTATTTCCCTTATTTTCGTAACAATATTTGGTCCTATTTACTGCGGTCCCCCGTACCACTGTAGTTGCTGACAGCGGAGAGGAAGGGCAGCAGCAGCAGCAGTGCGCGTCATCCGTTTGGTCCCCCAGCTTCGCGTGCACGGCCACGCGCGAGTGTAGGTAGCAGAGAGGTGCACGCACGAGCGGATGGCACGAGACTGGTTTTAGCTGCTATTGGTGGGTCTACAGGCTACTGTAGGACCATTTCTGGTGCTCGAACACTCTGTTGTACCACGGATGAGTGGGTTCTCGTTATTTTTTGTGCGGCGTTTTCCGTTCCGGCCAAATGCTGATCACCGATGGAAGTGACGTTTTGAGCTACGTACGTACCGTCAGGAAGCCCTAAGTATCACCAGGCTATGATACGTCTAGCTCGTCCCACAGGGAGGGGGGGTTCGTTGTCAGTTTGCGGCGTTTTTTTCTGCCTCGGTCAAGAGAATTACCGACAAAACTGCAATGTTGGGTCACGTACGGACCAGCAGAGGGAGGTTTCGTAGCTAGTTTTCGGCTTTTTTTCTATGTGGCCAAGTATTATTGGAAAGGGAAGTATGCGTCTTGGCCGCTGAACCTTATACCTTCGAGACGCTCTTGTTCCACCATCACCGGCAGCTGCAATGTTGGGGTACGTACGCGCGTACCACCGGGCAGTGGGTTTCGTTTTTAGTTTTACGGCGTTTTTTTTCCCTGTTTTTGGTGAAACGCTGCCGGGGGAACTGCAATAGAGGGGGCTATGTACGTACCCACCAAGGGTCAAGGGCTCACGATGCAAATAGGGTTTCGTAGGTACTGTATTTTTGAGGCTGTTCCCGTTGTTGTCATGCTTGATTTGAAAGGGAAATCTTGCTTTACGGCGGCTGAGCCCTAGCGTGAACACGCATATGCTACGGACGGAATTGCGTGGGCTACGTACGTACGTGCGTATTACCAGCCCCCCCCCCCCCCCCCCCCCCCCCGCCAACCGCAGGAGGGGTTTCGTACGTTTGTAGGGGCGTTTTTTTTAGTGTAGTCAACCACAGACGGGAGTGTAGTGTTACTTGTGTGGCGCTTTCGTATGCGCCCAAAATTATCTCGACCCGTTTAGGGCAGCAGTCCCGTTTTGGGGACAAACCAAGTCAATTTTATTACCTTCATGACCTAGATATTTCAGGGCGAGCATGTAGTCCCGAGCTGTATGTGGCCTCCAGCAGCTTGTGTTGCGGAGTGGGAGCTGTAAACATACCCCGCATATGTGAAACCTGTGTCCCGGATTGGATATGTGCTGTAGAGATCCTGACAACATATCCTAACGGTAGGTTGGGATCTAGGTCATGATCTATCTGTAGGTGATATTTCTGTCCGACATGTCGATGGGCCAGATAGGCGTTTCGGTGTTCGTTTCGCGGCTTTTTTTCTGGTTGAACAAGCGCTACCGACGGAAACGCAATGCTGGGGTGTGTACTGTACGTACCACCAGAGAGAGAGGGGTTTGATTGTTATTAGAAAGGCATTTTCATTAGTAGGAAGTTCTCAGGTATCACTTTAAGGAATGCTATACGATAGGCCGAAACAGCTTGAAGACGCTGTGAATACTAGCCACGGTACTGCACTGTTGGGACATGTATGTACCATCGGAGAAGAGGGTTTCGGTGATAGTTTTGCGGCTTTATTTGGGTTGGTCAAGCGCTTCCGACGGAAGTGCAATGCTGGGCTATCCACGTACCACCAGAGAGAGGGGGGTTTCGTTGGTGTTTCAGAGGCATTTCCACGCATAGCCAGTGAACAGTTATCATTTAAAGGCATAAATAGGTGCTACTGCTGTAGGTATATATGTACGACCTAAGGGCCGAAATAAGCTTGAAGATGCCGTACTACTGCCTGAACTGCGATGTCGGGCTACGTACGGTACGTATCAACGGAAAGTTGGGTTTCGTTCATGGTTTTGCGGCGTTTTCCGCTGGGTCAAGCGCTACCAACGGAAGTGCAAGTGTTGGGCTACGCACGCAGGAGCCGAGGGGGGGGGTTCTTGAGGCTGTAGCGGCGTTATATCCTCGAATATTCTCGGGCCAAAGTACGATTGGTCGAAGTAGCTAGTGAAGACGACATACTACCGGCGGAACTGCAATGTTGGGATACGTACGTACCACCCAGAAGGTTTCGTTGCGATTTTCGCGGCGTTTTTCTCTGTGCGGTTTCTCCTACGTAGCCACGTAAGGCACACGACGCGTTGAGCGATGGATGGTGAGCCTATGATATGTGATCATTTGGAGGGAGGGGCTACGATTGGCCGAAATATTCAAGTATGATTGGTGTCTGTTGTCACCCAATTGGTGGTGACGTTGGTCTTTTTTGGCATCTTGTTTCTCGACTCCTTTAGTAACCCTTTTAGGGCTGCAGTCCCGTTTTGGGGACAAACCGGTCAACTCCATGTAATTTGTCCCCAAAACGGTACTGCAGTCCTAAAAGGGGTACGCAAGGAGGTAAGAAGTACGAGGGTGAGCACCACGCGCCTTTTCGCTGTATGGTCGATGCACTCCGTTTCTTCCTTCTTTTTTTTTCTTCTTTCTCGCTCTAAACCGTCCTGCTGTTCCGGCTGCTGCTGCTGCTGCTGCTGTTTCTGCAACTTAGCTGCGTGTCGCGGTTCTTAGTTTGTAAACGATTGCTACGGTAGGATAGTCCGCGTCGGTAACACTGCTACAGAGGCGCCTTCGGCGCCGCGATTGTTCTTGTTTGTGTTGATAGCTCGTGAGCGATACTGCGCGACGAGGATTTTGTTTGTTCATGGACGATCGCGAGGGAGGCTAAGGTCATCATAAAAAAAAAAACGATTGATTGCGAGGAAAGGTTAGATTTGTACTTACGAGTAACGCTTTGGCAAGGAAACATGTACCCGGTGTTGGTTTTTATAAAATGAGGAGCACAAACGCAGGACGCAGGCCGCCAATCTTGCTGAAACAACTCTTTGACCCCTTTGCAACTGTACCTTCGTTCTGGGGAAAAATCACTCGGAATTAGAGTATGATCGTTTTTGAAGCTAGAAAAAGGGTTAAGGTGGCACGCGGGGGGATCGATCCGTGCCGATTTTCGTCGATGTTTCGCTGATTTTCACAAACTCTCTCGGCGTGTCCGTCGATTCCTCTCCGCTGTTTCCGCCAGTTATTCCCGCCATTCCTTTGCGCGGGTTGGGTATCTTGTATTGCCGATGTGTATTGGAGGTGGGCGAGTTTTACCCCCCGTCCCACCGTCTGGAAAGGGATAGACGATCCATGGTCAAATGAATACTCGTAAAGCAAGCAAAAAATGAATACGCCCCCCCCCCACCCCCCCCCCCCCCCTCCCACTGCCATTCTGCGTATATATGATAGCGCGTTAAGATGCGCGAAGGTCAGTCCCTTACGGTTAACTAAAGGCCGACGGGTCCGTCCGCAAGTACCGACTTGCTCGACAATGGGTGTCTCGATCGACCCTCTGGGGACTCTAGTCGGGATAATAATTGACGATTTAAAAAAACGTGATGATCCACAGCTGCAGCCGCTTCGTGACGGACTGTGGGAGGATCTACGAACTGCTGGTGTCCGAGTAATCTGCAAGGGGGTCGCACGGCGCGGACGGTGGCGCAGGAGGATCCCGCCCGCGCAAGAGGACCCTACCCGCGTTTCTGGGCCCTCACGCTGCTCGTAGACTGTTTGATATCACTAATAGAATTGTCGCCGTTTTGATCGCCCTCTTCGGGGGGCCGAAGGGGTTAAGGTTAACGACCAACAATTGTTTTGGTCACTATGTTGGAGCACCAAAGGGGTTCCGGTCAAAGACCGACCAGTCCGTAAGCACCGATTTGTTTGTCCGGTATTGTTTTTTTTTTATGGTTTCAAAATGTACCTACCTTGTGCCAGGTAGTGAGTGACCCAGCGGACGCCGTAAGGGGGGGGGGGGGTGTACTCGATAGGGGAGATGTACTCGATCTTATGCATGGCCGTAGTCGTATGACCATAGACCCTCGCATCCCTACAATGCCGGGACGGAGCATGTCGGGTTTTCACCGACCAGGCAGACATTGCTTGCACCAAGCGCGAAGCGAAACGTGAGGTGTCTGGCGAGTCGTATGAAGGGTGAGCTGCATCCTACTAAGAACTGCTCGTGAGGCGGACTTGCATATGGATGACAGCTTCGACGAGTTAATTTAATTTCCGGTGTAGGCATTTCCAGAGACAGCAACGGGAGTACTACGTAACTGCCTCTTGGGTGCCTTACCTTGAACACTACGTGATACGATTAATTTCCTTGTGCAGAGTAAAGCTTCTTTACCTCGCACAAGTGATCTATTAATAATAACTTGACAAACCAGCTGTGGGCGACCGCCAAAAAAAATAACGCAAGGGGGGGGGGGGGGGGGGGGGAGAAATGCGGGACCTGTTTTTTAGCAACTCTTTTCCATGAGAGTGACGAGCCGATCAGTCTGGGGGGTGCAGCATTGACACCGATGGTTTCGACGCTGCTGTGAAGACGTATACGAACCGCGCGCGTCGTCCCCGGCACACTCCTTTTCATTGGGGCCCGGCGTTTAACCCTTTTAGCACTGCAGTCTCGTTTCGGGGGCAATTGGGGACAAATTGCTTGAAATTTTGGGTGGTTTGTCCCCCAAAACGGGACTGGAGTTCTAAAAGGGTTTAAGGGCACCGTCCCGTTGCCCCGCCTATATTTATGAAAAATTGAGAAACGACAGCTATGAGAGATCGAGGATTTCGTCGAGGGCCATCTTGGCAAGCTGTGCGCGATACTGCTGACTGTGGCTGTAGTGATAACTTCGATCGCGCACACATTCTGCGGGTGGGTTTGGCATGGCCTCGTGGAGGGCATACATCCCGTGTACGTATATGGGGAGGACACACTGTTATTAATGAGATGAAGCCGCAGAATTCAGGGAGTGCGCGTGCGCGTCTACATTTTGAAGCAATAACAAATAAATGAGTTATACAGTCCGTGGTGCTTCGGCTGGACGATGCTTATCATGCTCGTAGTTTGACGCGTACTGTGGTGGGTACCAGTATGCCTTTTATACCTCTCTGGTCCGAAATAGAAGGACCGATTGGTCTTGAGAGTATTGTCAGAAAGGTCCTTATATTCCGCCTTGAATGGTGAGTTTTTTTTCGCCGAATCTACTGCTCCTGCTGTAGTCCGCACTGAAGAGGCTGAACAGACAGACCACTCAGAGTCACGACGTGATGATGTGTGTTGATCTGATACCTTATGGATAGGCAATGGGGGTGGTCCATCTGTGACTATTGCGCATTCCTTTTTTCTTAACCCCTTTAGAACCGCAGTCAGTCCCGTTTTGGGGACAAACTACTTGAAATTTGAGTATTTTGTCCCCGAAGCGGGCCTGCGGTTCTAAAAGGGTTAAGGTCGAAGGCTTTGGGTACTACTGTACTGCTACCTGGTACGTATTTAATTTCAATTCCGAAAATAAATGTGTACGTAGGGCATCGGTGCTCATACATTAATTCAGATTGGAAACAGCTGACACAATTTGCCGAATATGATACCATAATATCTCATCCAACCGATTTTCTCCTTCTCTGCGTACACTCAAATAGAACACGCACCGCCACTCTTCGCCCAACCATTGGGTGCAGATGAAACTTCTCAGCCGAATAGACTGACTGCTCAATGTCATTGAGACACCGTTGACGCGATGGTCCATCCGTTTGCTTTTTTTTTTTTTTTGCGTTTCTGGCCATTTTTTTTCAAGTTTCAAAGAAAGGTTAATTTGGGCGACTCCCTAACTAATAATACTGGTAACTTGCTACTTCGTATAATAATAGGATCGTGTTAGCCAACCGGGAGTCATCAGTGTGAAGCACGGTGCTTCAGCGACGACCAACGCTGATCGACATCCCCAGAAAGTAAGAGCTGGACCCTGGTCCAGTATGTACTGGCAGTGATACTGTACTGGCTGAGAGGATCTACTGCCAGGGTTGCCATTGGATTTTGATTCTGTGTCCGATCGTCACCCCTTATATTTATTGTAGGTTAAACAACGTGCCTGCGGCAGGGCGCTGTCAGCGGGCCTCTCCGGGGGCGCTTTCAGCGGGTCCCCCCACCAGCCCTGCGGGGGCGGGGGTCGCGGCGAAACCGATGCCTTTTTTCGCGGCGGAGCCGTGCCTAGCATCGGCTTTGCAGAAACCAACGCACTGTTGGGGCTCATTGTACTGGCATCTATCTGACGCAGCCAGTATGCACTGGCTGGCTGGAGCGTTACCAGGGCCCAGCCCTCCTACTAATACTGTACCCGGAAAGCGTACTACTCGAGCCAGCCCGATGAGCAGCAGCAGTACCCCCTCAAGAAAGAAAAGCGAAGGCAGGGTTTCCACCTGCGACACTGCGCACGGTCCCGTTGGTTTTTGGTGGGAGCTTGCGGTACAAACCACCCTGGACGGAAAGGTAATATCCGCTTGGTTTTCATATCAATCCTTTAGGCGTTCCTTATACTTTCGCCGAGGGTGATGGATGCTGTGTTTTGTGCAAACAAGACGCGTTCTACGATAGAGGTAAAGACGGGGGTTCTTGACATCAAATCGTCGGAATGCCAATCTTGTTTCGAAAACTGACGCTTTGGCATGTACGTGGTCCACGAGATTTTTCATCGGATGCAATTTCATTTTTGCTGAACTCAGTTTTCGGGTGAGGTATGGAGCTCCCTAAGTGAGTAGCCTCAGAAATTTCAGGGGGAATCTCTATATCGTAGAACGCCTCGCAAGTGGTACTGCACCGCTGCATCCATCACTTTTATCTGGTTGTTGGCAGACGGGTGCCCTGGGTCAGGCACACGGGTGTCAAATAACAGATCCTACTACTGTAAACATGCCGTTACGAATGTTGTGCTCTACAGGATCCGTACACTTGTGCAAAACCCCACAGCGCGGACAGATCATGTGCAGATCATCGATTCCCACTATTCACGATCTACATCTGTCGTGGCAGACGTATACAGTAGATATATACCTGGTAGTCCCGATCTTGTATGATCTGTATGATCTAGCTCATGTTGCCGGGTGGGAGCTGTACTCTCTGCGTGATCTACAGTAGCACATGTTTCCTGGGTTGGATCTGCCCTAGCTGGCTGATATCGCGCAACCTCTCACAAAGGCAGGTGAGGAACTGCTAGATGATCTATCAGTAGATCGTGATCTGTCTGATCTGTCCGAGGAGGCATATTCGGACGTGGGGTGGCGGAAGGTAGAAGACCCGGTGACGGTTCGTGCAGCTGATAAAAAACAAAAAGGCCCACCACATCCAGCCGTTGAAAAATTGGAAGTCTTCGCCTTTGAACACGGCCCAAAAAACGAAAAAAATATATAAAGCGACCACCGAAAGGAAAATCGGTACCATTATGTAGTACATGCACATCCAACCCAGGAGGCATGTGCGACATACACCATGCAGACTATCTGTACAGCCTCTACCCGCCAACACGAGCTAGGTCGTACAGATCGTAGCATAGCAGCGAAAAAGATCGGGGCGTTTTCGGGCACCTTTTTTTCTCATTGGGCTGCGCCAAGCGAAGTTTGTATTTATGGCGATCCGTTGCCGCTTTTCGTAAAAAAGAATGTTAGCGGCACACCAGCCTCGCGTTATACACACGGGGTCGGGAAGATATCCTCCTCAATCGGCGCTGGAGGAATGCATAACAAGTCCGGGCAAATCTAAATGACTACGTCGGGGTCTTTGATCAGCCCGGTGCGCACGAGGCAGTCGGGGTCGTTCAGCGACGCGACTAGTAGCTGTTGTCGCTCTGAGAGCTGGCCAACATCGGGCACAGCGTTCCTGGCATCATGATGGCGTGATGTCGACGTGCACGCCGTACCGTACGCCGTTGCTGGAAAATGTGGAGAACAAACGACGCAAGAGGGCGGAGGAATAAGCTGGGCACGTACCAAAGCGGATTAAGCTATCCACGCATTGAACAGGTCACAATCCACGGCAGCAGCAGTAGATAATCTGGGTCTCAACTCTGCCGTTATGATATGCAGGTCAGGGTTTGCACCGTACATATTCCAGCCCAAAAAGCATGCTCTACTAGACGATGCAGATTATACGGCCTCCACCCGGCAGCATGAACGAAAAATTAGCCCAGGTACTTACCGTGGCCGCCGCGTGCAAAAAAACAACCTCTCGCGCGTTCAGCCGCGAGAACAAAAAACGTAAAACACGATGACTCAGCAAAAAACAAAAGCAAAAACTGATACGTACCTCATACGCACGTCTGTAATTACTGGCCGGCGCCGATGGCGTTCAGCGGCAATATCTACCGAAGACCGGCCTTACTGGGCGCGTCAAGTTCTCATTCGACCGTGATGTACTAGTTTTGGCGTAGGGGGCGGTCAGTCAAGCGGTCAAACCGCGGCTGGCTTTAGAAGCGCGTCAAGGCCTATTTTGACCGTACTATACTGGTTTTCGTGTAGGTGGGCGGTCAGTCGAGCGGTCAAACCGCAGTCTTGACGCGTCAAGACCTGTTTGTTTATCTTGACCGTGAGATACTATTTTCAGTGCAGAGGAAGTCCGTCGAGGGGTCAAACCGCCTTTTCTCCTAGTAGTAATGTCATACCAGGTAGGATCTTTGACAGGCGACGGTCTTATTGGGTTGGGGGACGTTTCCTTCATCAGCGAAAAAGGCCACCATATCGCAGGAGACCCGTCTTTTTTCGTGCGCATCACGGGCTCGTTTAACCCTAACATACTAGTTTGGCGTAATCGATCGGGCAGGCAAGGGATCAAACCGAGATCTTGACGCGTCAAAGTCTCTTTTGGCCTTAACACACTACTTCCAGCGTAGGTCTCGTCAGTCGAGGGGTGAAACCGCGTTCTTGACGCGTCCAGGCCTCGTTTGGCCTCAACATACTAGGTTGGTGTAGGTGGGCGGCCTGATCATTTAATAAGCCGTCAAACCGCGGGTCTCCTCGTAGAATACTTGTTCCCGCGGAGGAATAACTCACGGGTCCGGTCGTCTACTCCGAGACCGTCGCCAGGTCGCGCCAGCATGTCAGATAGCTGCGGGGGAACTTCGCCTGCCAGTTTTTTCCGTCTCAGACGGGAACGAAACAGAACGGAATGGGACGGGAACGAAACGAGAACGAAACAAAACGGAACGGAACAGAACAGGACGGGACCGAAACGGGAACGAAACCGAACGGAACGGAACGGAGTGGAACGGAGCGGAACGGAACGGAGCGGAACGGAACGGAACAGGACGGGGCCGAAGCGGGAACGAAACCGAACGGAACGGAGCGGAACGGAGCGGAATGGAACGGAACAGGACGGGGCCGAAGCGGGGACGAAACCGAACGGAACGGAACAGAGAGCCGAACGGAACGGAGTGGAACGGGACGGGAATGAAATGGGAACGGAATGGGAATGAAACGATGAAACAAACCAAAAAAAGAACCTCTTTAAAACAGAAACTTGTCGAACGAAGCGAAACGAAACGAACACTAATCTTGAAGAAACTTAACGCGGGCTACGGCGGTAGAGAGGGGGATGGCACTCTTTTTTTTTTTCTTCTTCTTTTGCTTTCTGGGACTCCTTTCACTTCGAAGGCTTCACGAGGGAAATCTGTCGACAAAGAATGGCCATTACAGCAACGATCACTACGTGACAGGGCGATGACGGCAGCGACCACTGCGTGATTGGGTGATACAAAGCACAGATCCGCATCTGAGGCAAATAAGCAAGGAGTCGTACGGCACTGGCGGCAAGATGATCCTGCCCACACTTCGGGGCCCCGAAGGGGTTACGCAACCCTATTAGTGTTGCGGTCCCGTTCTCGGGGCCAAACCACTCAAACTCTGAATAGTTTTCCCCCAAAACGGGACTGCGGCAATAAAAGGGTTAAGCTGAGCCCTATCAACCACCCCGTGGGCATACGCCGAGGGTTTTGTGAAAGAAGAGAGAGAGAGAGAGAGAGAGAAAGAGAGAGAGAGAGAGAGAGAGAGACAGAGAGAGACAGAGAGAGAGAGAGAGAGACAGAGACAGAGAGACAGAGAGAGAGAGAGAGAGAGAGACAGAGAGAGAGAGAGAGAGACAGAGAGACAGAGAGAGAAGTGCGATCTGCATTCATTTATTGTTGTGCCTCACCCCCTACTGCTGCATGTGGGCGCAAACAAATTCTTGTGGAGACATCGAACACTAGTAGTAGAAAATCCCACAAGGGTGTCGACGCCCTCTCAATTCGGCACGCCTGCTGGTGGTAATATAGCAGATTGAGCGCTCAAACGTGCAAGATGTGGGGGTGACCCCCGGCCACCTGTGTAATAACTACTGTATAAGAACCGCTTCGTGTAATATTGATGTCTGAACGATCCTTGTGTTTCCATCCAGAGTGGTGTCTGGCACGCCACGGGTCCAAATGCATTGGGTAGTTTGAGAGTTGAGAAAATGGGTGCTTGAGAGTGCAGCCCCTATCGTTGCACGCCTCCACATATCGGGCAGCTCCTCAGTGGGAGGAGTATCCGTCCCACCACCGACACTAACACCAACACCAACACTGCCAACACCACCAACACCACCAACACCAATACTATATAACACCAGCACCAATACCGACACCAACACCAATACCAGCACCAACACCAACACCAACACACCAACACCAACACCAACACCACCGATTCTAACACCAGCACCAACACATCAACACCAACACCAACACATCAACACCAACACCAACACCAACACCAACACCAAGACCAACACCAACATCAACACCAACACCAACACCAACACCAACACCAACACCAACACCAACACCAATACCAGCACCAACACCAACACCAACACATCAACACCAACACCAACACCACCGATTCTAACACCAGCACCAACACATCAACACCAACACCAACACATCAACACCAACACCAACACCAACACCAACACCAACACCAACACCAGCACCAACACCGACACCAACACCAACACCAACACCACCACCACCACCACCAACACCAACACCAACACCAACACCGACACCTACACCAACACCGACATCAACACCAACACCAACACCAGCACCAACACCAACACCAACACCAACACCAACACCAACACCAACACCAACACCAACACCAACACCAACAACACCACCACCAACACATCAACACCAGCGGTGAATCAAACGCATTGAAACTTTCCATATGATATGGAGCATTGCTGCTGTATTCGGCCTCTCACCTGTGAAATCGTTCCCGTGGAGGTTGAGCACCCGTAGCCGAGGGAGCCGCGAGAGCTTGAGGGGGACCCTTCCTGCGATGCCGCCGTACCACAAAACGGAGAGGCATGCCTCACGAATATAGCTGCAAGTCCGTATATGTCCACTAACAAAAAAAAAACGTGATGTTTAAGTTAACCCCTGTAGAACCGCAGTCAGTCCCGTTTTGGGGACAAACTACTTGAAATTTGAGTGGTTTGTCCCCAAAACGGGACTGACTGCGGTTCTAAAAGGGTTAAAACCTTGATTTTTTCGCACCCGCACCACTGCAACGCAAGCGATTCATCTCCTCCACGTGTGTATACCTGGAGATTCCCGGCAAGAATTGTCAAGACCGGTTCAATGGGTTCACAGGAGGAGGGAAAAAAAATGTTTTTTTTTCTGTTACAAACTCGCTCTGTCTAGTTTTTTTCAGGGGGGAGATCGACGAGTATAGTATAATACCGTATAACACTATCACACGAGGGTGATAACATAACACACCCCCTCGGGCGATTTTCAGAGGGGGGTTTCTAGACAACGATAGGGGCGTACCGAGTACAACGAGCGATAGGTCTAGGATGCAACCTTCTCGACGAAATCTTGTCCAGAGCCATCATTATTTTTCGTTGGGTGTGCCCGCCCCCCCCCCCCCCCCCCTCCCATGTTTTGGAGGAAGCCGGGTCTGGGATTATTCCCAGTGGGTGTCTCAGGTGTATTATCTTGCTTGTTGCACGGTGTACATGGAGATAATCAATCAAAAAAGTTGTTTTATACTCCGGAGTATATACATATATATACATATGTATAAGATACCGGGCACGAGATTGCACAGCATGCCAGGTGCCAGCACAAGATTGAACACGTCAGACAAATCTTCGATTCCACAAAGGACATAAACAGATCTCTGATCTGATCTTCGTTGTCGGGTGGGGCAGTCGAATACTGTGCATGATTTAGACCAGGGCTCTAGGTGGGGTTAGCTTTATATATCCTTGATACAGATCCTGCACCGAGATATATCGAAACGGCTGCTTGGAATCTTCTGGATAATACGTACCTGGTAGATGATATGTAGATGATATGTAGGTGATTTGTAGATTATCGGTAGATGATCTGTAGACGATATATCTGTCCGAGATGTGCGAGATCGACCCCCTCACCGTCAAGGCTGTTGTGGGACAGATCCAGCTCTTGCAGGGCCGTCAGCCGCGACAACTCGGGAGGAATCGGGCCTTTGGCAGGGCGTCAGCGTGGAGAAACGAATGCCCGGAAGGCAGCAGAAGATCAGTCAATCGCAGTCATCGGGGGGTTCCACCAAGGAGGGGAGGGGGGGGGGGTGTACTCGATAGGATATGTACTCGATCTCATGCATGGCCGTAGTCGTATGACCATAGACCCTTGCATCCCTACAATCCCCGGACGGAGCATGTCGGGTTTTCACCGACCAGACAGACAGGGGGACGGGATTTAAGTAAAATAAGCGATGCTATTCTGAGTTTATTTTTTATCAGATCAACGGCCACCATTTTGAAACAAAACAAACTCAACAAGCAGTACAACTTTGCAGGTGGGAAGAGGTAGTAGTGAGGGGAGAGGGAAGGAAGAAGGACGGGATGGGGGGGTACACTCAGTGTCATGCATGGCCGTAGTAGTTAAACCACGGGTCCTCCTCGCATTCAGGAATACAGTGCAGGGACGGGGCACGTCGGGTTTCCACCCTCTAGGCAGGCATTGCTTGCACCAAGCGCGAAGCGCCGTAATGTGTTCGGCGGGTCGCATGAAGGGTGAGCTGCATCCTATTATTAAGAACAGCTTCCGAGGGGACGTCCTTGCATGTGGACGACAGCGTCAACCATCTGTTTTTTTCTTTGTGCGGTCGCTCCCAGAGACAGCAATGGGTTTACTATGTAACTGCCTCGTGGGTGCTGTACCATAAACACTACGTGATCGAGGGTGGGCCGGGGGGGGGGGGGGGCGGGGGGGCTGCTTCAGCCCCTGAAGCGCATGCCAACACGCATTTTTCTTGAAAAAAACGCAGTCGCCGCATCATACCAGTGAGGTTGTTCCAGCTGAGACGGAGCACGGTGAGGGTTACCAGGTTTCCTAGTTCGGCAGGGATGGGACCTGCACAAAAAAGAGGTGGGGGGGGGGGGAAAGATGACAACAACAAGAGTCGAGGAAGAAGAAAGAGAGTAAACACACACACATTACTCCTTTATCTCCATCACGTAACTCCGTGCCCGTGCCAAGGGACTTCCTCTCTGTGAGATGGAAGCACTTCTGGTCAACCGATAGGGGATCGGTCCCTCTATAGGGCCGGCTGCCGCGCTATAATAGCGCCTGTGAAGTCGTTTGGCACGTGTAGGAACAACCAGTGTGGCATTGTGCGGAATAGTTGGTGTCGGTCTGCCGCTAGCTAGTGCAGGTATTGTTGGCTGGCGCATATGGCATACCTGCACTATAGCGGCAACCGGCACTACTATTACGGGGAGACCATAGTCAATAGGGCCTGTGGTATACATAAAGACCTACCGGTATACATTTAACCATTTCTACCAACAGTACTTGGTCCTATTGACTACGTACGGTCCCCCGTACGTAATAGACGTACCCCATTTCTATCCGAGACGCACCTGTCAACCAGCACGAGACAAGGGACAGCTTGGTGAGGCTGGGAAGGGTCCCCAGCTCGGCCGGGATGGGACCTGTGCGGACGGCGTGAAAAGCGAGGGGACAAGGTTAGGCCGATAAAACCAATGCGAGACAGTCCGAGAAGAAAGAAAAACTACCGCTGGGGATACTCGTGATCATCATCTGGACGTACCTAACCTACGGAGCAGCAGTAGTAGTATTCATGCGATTGGTTTAATATATTTCTAGAGTAGTACTAAAAGGTCGCCGTGACGGCATGTCGGGATTGATACCGGTAGCGGTACACATCACTTTTTTGTCTGCTCAAAACATATTCCGACTGGCCCGGCTCCTTATGCCCCAAAATATCGCGGGAAATGCCACTGCTCTCAGATACTACCAGGTGGTATTCTCCGATATTGTTCGTGATATAGCTAGACCTAGGAGGTTGATCGGTCATCGGGTTCGCACTTTATGCTTTCCTCTAAATCGGGTTTTGGGTGCATTACTACTAATAGTAGTATAGAGCTCCTCAGTCCTCAAGGAAACGTTAGGTGCTGCCCGTGTTTAGGATTACAAGGGAAAACTTTAAGTGATACCTTTGGTAGGTTAACTGTGGTCGTACCCTTCTAAGGTAAACTTAAGGGACCACCCTTCTAAGGCAAGCTGAGGTGTCACCCTTCTAACTCAAACGTCAGGCGCCACCCTTATAAGGCAAACTTAAGGGGCCACCCTTCTAAGGCAAGCTGAGGTGTCACCCTTCTGACTCAAACGTCAGGCGCCACCCTTATAAGGCAAACTTAAGGGTGCCACCCATATAAGGAAAACTGAGGTGCCACCCATGTAAGACAAACTTAAAGGTGCTGCCCTTGGAAGGCAGACCGAGAGGCTACCCTTAACCCTTTTAGAACAGTGGTCCCGTTTGGGGGGCAATGCATTCAAATTATAAGTGGTTTGTCCCCAGAACGGGACTGCGGTACTAAAGGGGATAAGGTGTCACCCTTACAACACAAACTTAAGGTGCCAACCTCAAAAGGCAAACTGAGGAGCGACCCCTACCACCGCACCACGCGTCTTCGCTCAATACGTACAGAAACGCCTCCCGAGGGACTGATCGCCCATTTATTCCGCTTCATGGTGTAGATATTCTCAGGGCAGATACATCCGAGATTTGCGTGATCTGCGGGAACTACTGCTGTAGAAACTCACGTCCCCGCGGGTGGGAAGCGTAATACCTTGCATCATTCACTGCTTGTGGAAGGTGTTTCCTGGGTTGGATCTGCGCTGTACACACTCCTGCACAGCATCTCAAAATCGGAACGGCAGGCCAGGGTCGAAATAATGTGCGGGTAGATCGTTGTCGGTCCGTGGCGTGTACGCGTTCGTCATCCGGCAATGCGCGGCAGTAGTGGTTGGTGAGCTTCAGCGCTCATCACTCATAAACATTCCAAGAAAGGAGAGCAAAACCGAGGAAAGCCGAAAAAGGAAACCTTTTGGAGTCCCTACAGCAGTAGAGTAATGTACTACAGAAGCCTACTAGACTACAGTAGCTTCAACAAAGGCGCCAGGAGCCAGTTCGTATACTACTACTGTATGCATTTCTCCGCAAGATACCCAACAAAACACGCGCCCGCCACTGGAATACGTCTATCGCCATTTTTGTCTTCTGACCAACGGCGGGGTTCCTCGACTACTCCAAGATTAACCTCACAACCAATTATCGTGCATACTCTCAATTTTTTGTTTGCAGATATTGTTCGAACACCACCTACTACGATAAGCGTCCGTGCTGCTTATGTAAAAAATACACACAGTTTTTGGGGAGAGATTCGTTTGCAAATATTTTCCGAACAACACCTTTTACGATGACCTTTAAGTTAAGCGTTCGTTTTTTTTCGTCAAAAAAAAAACTAATACAGGGCGCTACTTCTACTACCATACGAGCGCATGTCCTGGGACGAATTCCTGGAGCCGAGCTTTTTCGTGGCGTTAAGGTCTGAGTCCGCTGGGTCAGAAAAAAACAGGTCGAAAACTCCAAGGGAAGACCTGGGCGTGCGCGGGCCACGGCCACAGGGCAGGGCGGCGCTAGTGAAATCTCATGAATTCCGCCGGGCATGGTTGGAGTGCAAAATCGACGAGGAGGATACGGGGTGAGTGCCAATGCGTATTGGCAGGTGGGCCACACACGCGAGCGAACAGGATGAGCCTTTGGGAAAAATCTCGGCGAGATATTGCCATTGATGCATGCACATCACCGCACTCGGGTCGTTTTTGTACACGCATATATATTGCACCGTTTTTGTTAACGCGCGTATCATGCGCGTGCTGTTCATATCTATATGTATCATACCGCATTATTATTTGCGTTGGTCACGGGACCGCGCAAAAAACTACAGATTCTAGGTTTTCTTTCGCACTCGCATACGCTCCGCGCGGGCATTACACGCCAACACACTTAGTCGCCCCCCCCCCAACCATCTTACCTCTTAGGCCTGCGCGGGTCAAGCGGATCACCTCCACGTTGACGGCGTAGCGCACTAACGCTCCCTGATGTCGAGCTATCAGGAAGACGTCCAGCATGGAGCATTTTCGACCGGGGCGGCGGTTCGCGGCAACGATGAGATCGCTGGCGTTGTTGAAGGCTTTTTTTTCTCTCTCCAGTCGATCTTCGAGGTCAAAGGTGACACACAGAAAAAAAACATCGATGGCAATCCACAAAAATAATTCATATTAATGAATAGCAGTTTATTGGGACGCGAGCTACGATACGAGGGAGCTTGGGATGCGGCTTAGGATTCAAGAATTGAAATTTCGTTTTGTTTCCGAGGTTTTCTTCTTTTTTTTCAGGAAGGTTATGAGTGATCAATGTTGAAGATCATGCTGCACATTGTCGGATGGCAAGGGAAATAATAATAATAGTAGTAATAATAATAAAAATAAATAATAATAATAATAAAAATATTAATAATAAAAATAATAATAATAATAATAATAATAATAATAATAATAATAATAATAATAATAATAATAATAATAATAATAATAATAATAATAATAATAGAAAGCAACGAGTACATATTGAGATGTAGGAGGGAGCAAAAGACAACACATAGAGTATCGTAGATAAAGCATGAAAGGAAGTAGACACAGAAGATAGATAGACCTTGTGCATAAGTTTCCTTTGTTATCGGGGGGATTTCTTCCTTCAGGCATGTTTTGAGTTATCAACGTTGAAGCTCGTGCCGCACATTGTCGGATGGCAAGCCAAATAAGAACGATAATAAAAGGGGCTCACTCTCACCTTAACCCTTTTTAGGACTGTAGTCGCGTTTTGGAGACAAACGACTTGATTTTTGAGCGGTTTGTCCCTCCCTCAAACAGGGACTGCAGTTCTAACAGGGGGTAGAGGTATGCCACTTTTTGCCTTGAAAGGCAAATATTTATGACTGACGGGGCTCCTCCACTTGACCCTTTTTAGGACTGCAGTTCCGTTTTGGGGACGAACTACTCGGATTTTGAGTGGTTTGTCCCTCAAAAAGGGATTGATTGCGATCCTAACGGGGAGCAGGGGTATACCACGTTTTGCCTTACTTACGAGGCAATTTTTTTATGACTGACGGGGCTCCTCCACTTGACCCTTTTTAGGACTGCAGTTCCGTTTTGGGGACGAACTACTTCACATTTTGAGTGGTTTGTACCTTAAACAGGGACCGCAGTTCTAACCGCAATAGTACCCAATGCAATGCCACTGGAAAAAATTAGATGTCATTTTTACGTTTGAAGGTTATTTTTCGTTGTATACGGGTTGGTTCAAGCCCATCACCCCAAAATTGTTCCCACAACGCATGCATGCCGATCGCAACACCTGCTCGAATTTCACGGAAGTTGGTATGCATCTTACTGACCGTTTTGAATAGCGGAAGAGGGGATCATAAACCAGGTTTCTAGTTGAGGTTCTGGAGCTGACCCTAGCGGCGAAAATGTGTCCCGACCGACGACGGGCCTTACAAAAACGGCCAGAAACTGTAGGCAGTTCCGTGCGAAGACTTTGTTTTGTGTTGACATATTTTTGTGGGCGAACCGTTTCCAGGCACTCCAAATCAAGTCTGTAGTACATTTCGCGGACAAACTCGAAGAGTTGACTCCGTAGGATCAGCATCAAGTCATGTCCAAACCCCAAATATTGATTATTACTCAAACCGAGCAAACGAGGCAACGCCACATTGTTTCTCACTTCTACCGCCCTCGCCCTTTTTTAACCCTTTTAGAACCGCAGTCCCGTTTTGGGGACAAACCAGTCAAATTTCAAGTTGTTTTGTCCCCAAACGGGACTGCGGTTCTAAAGGGGTTAAAGAGATACCCTGAAATATGGCACACGTCTTCTATGAACCCCTGCCAGGCCGTTGTCTTAAGGCCTAAAATATCCCAAAAAAAGCGCAGAAACGAGAATATTTGACGAACTAAAAAGGCAAAAAAAAACGAAAAAAGCGTTCGGCAACGGGTTGGCAGGAATTCATAGAACGCGTATGCTGAATTTCAAGGTCTATCTCGAAAAACACGGCGTGGATTAGTTTTGGGGCGGTAGGTATTAATATTTTTGTTTCGACGAAAACCATCGATAGCCGACGTAGGTCATGGGATTGCCCATCGGGCTGATTTTGTTTTTGAATCCGTTTTTGGGTGTCACTGGGACAGACAGCTCCTCAAGCGAATAGCCTCAGAAAATGCTCAGAATTTTCTCAGAAAATTGCGGGAACCCTACCGTAGCCCGCGCCCCTTTTTTTTCATCAAACGCCTCGGAGTAGGCCGACACGATGCGATCGTCGAGGTTATATGAACCTCATATAAACCCACGAGTTACAATCTACCAACAGCGTGATTCACAAACGCAGCAGTAGCAGTAGCAGCAGCAGCAGCAGCAGCAGTAGTCGGGTTGGAGCAAGGGCATGAGGGGTTGAGTGGAACAGATTGACGCTAACCTCGATTCCACAGGAGTCCCCCTTTTCCTTATGCGGGTGACATGATCGGATTAGGCGCTGCACGTCGCCAGGTAGGTGGCGAACGGAACACAGAAATATTAAGTAGTAGCCGCCCGAGTTGCTGGGGGGGGGGGAGACGAACGAGACCCGCGGGCGCAGCATGATGATACGCGTACTGTTTGCCGCATGCTCTTCCGAGGCCATTGAAAAGGCCCAAAAGACCTTCACGGGTCATAACCCAACCCGCGGGTCGGGTGAGCAAGTTTTCGAAATCTCACGGTTCGGGTCGGGTCGGGTCGGGTCGGGTCGGGTCGGGTCGGGTCGGGTCGGGTCGGGTCGGGTCGGGTCGGGTCCGGTCGGGTCGGGTCGGGTCGGGTCGGGTCGGGTCGGGTCGGGCCGGATCGGATCGGGTCGGGTCGGGTCGGGTCGGTCGGGTCGGATCGGGTCGGGCATAGGTTTCCTTTTCCTTTCCCTTTTCGCTTGTTATTTCCCTTTCGTCTTTTTTTTTTCTCTCTTAAAGGGAATGTAGTATTAGTAGTAACGAAGGTCATTGAGGGTGTCAAACGCAATACTACTATTACGGGGGACCATAGTTAATAGGACCTGTGGTGTACATAAAAACCTATATATTTGACCATTTTTACTGACAATATTTGGTCCTATTAACTATGGTCCCCCGTAATAATATTAATCGCAACCTCACCAAACCCGCTCGTTTTTGTGGTTTTGGTTTTCCCTTGTTGGCTTTCTTCTCCTTCCTCTGTTCTGAGAATGATAGTGTAAGGTCTATGCAACAGTGCAGATCCGCCACAGGACAAACATGTGCTATTAATAGACCGTGCACGTTGTACGGGTCCCACTAGGCGACATGAGCTAGATCATACGAATAATACAAGATCGGGACTATGGATGATCTATCTGCCTTGAAAGATCTAGAACATGATCTGCACATGATCTGTACATGATCTGTACATGATCTGTCCATGATCTGTACATGATCTGTACATGATCTGTACATGATCTGTACATGATCTGTCCATGATCTGTACATGATCTGTACATGATCTGTACATGATCTGTACATGATCTGTACATGATACGTCCAAGGTGTGGCATGCACATGAGTGATCAATATTGAAGCTTACCGTCGGATGGCAGTGAACACAAACCAAGACCAACAACAATAGTCCAAACCTTTCCTCTACGAGAGGGCGCGTGATGTCGTCGGTTAACGCCTGCGAAGCCCGTCGGCAGGTCTTCCCCATCGGTAGCGTACGCCTCCGCGACTTTCGCTAGAAACCCGAACACCGCGGCGGAGATGTTGAGCGCCCCCGCGACTGTATGGAAGCCGGTCGTGAGAAACGTGATGATCAGCTGAGGAAAGTCCTCCATCACCGTATTCATGACGGGAAGGTACCGCAACGCGTCCCGGCAGGCAGGTGGAGGACGAGGAGGAGGATGGAGAGGAGGAGCAGCAGCTGCAGCAGCCGCAGCAGCGGCGGCGGTAGCGGTAGCGGTGGCCGCAGTAGCAGGCGCGGCGGGAGCAGCCGACCCGGAGCCAGCCGAGGCAGTCGGTCGCCAGCACCAGCCAGGAAAACGTCCCGAGAAGCGCGAAAAAGAGCGCCGGCGCGGCAACGCCGGCGGTTCTGCTCTCCTGGATCTCGGCGGACCGCCAGAAGTACCAGTCCGTGGCGACGTCGACGTCGGCAACGACCGAGCTGAGCGTCAGGGCGGGCGTGACCGCTCGCTTCACCAGCCGCCTCTTGAGTCCCTTGGTAGTCCAGGAACCTTTCGCAAATTTACCACGTGGATCATCCAATACGAGCGAACATGAGTAGCAATCAAATCCCAAAAGAGGAATATATATATATATATATATATATATATATATATATATATATATATATATATATATATATATATATATATATATATATATATCTTGGTTTCTTAATATGGAGTGAAATCGGGGAAAACTTTTTTCTTTTGTTGAGTGGAAAAGAGAAAAATGTATGTTTCTTGGTTGCTTACGAGAGATGCATGTTTTTTTGTGCCTCATCAACAATATGAACAAACAGTGAAAATAGAGGATTTTACGTTTTTTCGGGTAGTAAAAATGAAGGAATAAATGTGTTGTTTTTTTGGGTCTATCGTGGGTTCTGATATATGTATAAAAAATAATATATATATATATATATATATATATATATGGTTCTGCACGTTCAGTAGTGACCCTGATCTGGTCTGATTTGATCTGGTCTGATCTGATATGATCTTGATATTATGATCTGATCTGATCTGTCTGATATGGGGTACCTGAGCTCTAGCGTCCAAGGCACGTTCAGCAGTTTGCCCCTAAAACGGCACTGACTGCAGTCCTACACGGGTCAAGGCACGTGGCGTAAAGTACGACGCAGACCAACAAGAGCGGGGTGAGGCACGAGTTGAGGTACATTTTTTGCCTCGAGTGCCTTTTTTACGCCGCAAAAAATATATATTTTCTGGGTGAGGCAAACGCCCTTAATAAAACTTAGACGTGCCTTACTGTATTTCTATCCCTAGAGCGCGATTCATACTGCTAAATAGTATGCGCTCGTGTAGGCACCCTTTTTTCGTTTGTTTGTTTCCTCTTGCCCTCTATAATTTATAGAATGCGTATGTAAATGGTGGGGGTGCATATTCAAGTAAGTACACGCAGGGAAGAAGCATTGGTTAGATGGAGTTAGTGGTATTCGGTGAATTATGTCAGCTTTTTCATTTTGAATGAATAACGCCCTGCATATTGTCAGAAGGCAAATAAATAATTTTTTATAAAAATGCGTATGTATGTCGTCCATGTCGTATCCAGTATGATGGCATGGCATTGGATTGCCTACTCTGTTTACTGCAAAACAATGAATGTACTTGAGTATCTCTGTGGCATAGTTTTGTGACTTCAGAACTTGTTGCATCTCTACTATTACGGGGGACCGCATTAAATAGGACCAAATGTTGTTCGTAAAAATAGGTAAATATATACCTGGTAGGTTTTTGCGTGTACCGTAGGTCCTATTAACTATGGTCCCCCGTAATAATAGGGCTGAAGAATCCACACGGACACTGGTTGTGCTGGGTGTCGACGGGTAGAAAGAACTACTGTGTGCAACGCGAAGATATACACATGGCACGTTTGAGGCACGTCTAAAGCATTCTGTAAGAGAAAATTCGTGGGTCAAAAGAAGGAATACAAGGCTCTAAAAAGGAACCTCGCGGCAAACGTTTGCTTCGCATCGCGCCCTTGATTCAATCACACTTTGGGTAGCCCCCAACCCCGGTGAAAGGGAGTTTGCACCTATAACGGCGTTATTTTGGTGCACAAGAGGTTTCATTCCGTCTACGATACAACGGCTTTGTTCTGATTCACGACCACGTGCCTCTTTTTCTCCGCTGGCACAAGACAGCGTCTAGGGAAAGAAAGCCCCTGCTGGGAAAGGGCTCAAAGGGCGCTCTTTCAGGTCTTTCCTTGGGCGCCACATAGGGGATAGTAGTACCTGGTCTGCCGGATGCGCGGTATACCTTTCGTTTCCTCCGGGAAGCAACCCTCCACCCGGGGGCAGCAGAGCACCTTTCTAGAGAACCGCCTTGAGCTCTCCAGAGAACCGCCAGGTAAAGCATCCGGAGCATCCTGTTTAATGCACCTTTCTAGAACTGGGTGCAAGTTTTTGTTTTTTTTTCAGGGGCGCCGGGGGGCGGGGGGGGGGGGGGGGGTACTCATATCATGCATGGCCGTAGTCGTGTGACCGTACACCCTCGCATCCCTACAAAGGCCGGGGCGGAGCACGTCGGGTTTTCACCGACCAGGCAGGCATTGATTGATTGCACCAATCGCGAACGGAACCAGGAGGTGTCTGGCGGGTCGCATGAAGGGTGAGATTTCATCCTACGAAGAAGTGATTTTGCGGCGGACTATCTCGCGTATGGATGAGAGCGTCAATTAATTGATTTATTTTTCTGGTGTGGCCAGTTCCAGAGACAGCAATGGGTTCTACTGCGCAACTGCCTCTCGCGTGCCATACCATCAACACATTACGAGATGCGAGCATCCCCCTTGTGCGGAGTTAAGGTTCTCCCCCCACAAAAAATATCTAACTCGACCCCCAGCCGAGGTAACCGCCAAAAAAAAAAACTCACCCTGGTTGTCTGCTGCTGTATATTCATACCCACGTAGTGAGAGGCGTGTTGTTTTACAGCATCGTCGCCAAACGACGCCAACCTAAACTATATCTATACACCAGGTATATAGTAAAGGGGGGGGCGGGGGGGACCCATTGGATTTCGTCATGGATGGGCAATGTCGCACATCTCGGAGTGTGATCGTGACCTATGCCGTTGTGACAGCAATTCAATTCGAACGGTAGCGAACGCACAGCCGCAACGAAATAAAACGGGGGGCGCGCTTGTGTGTGTCGAGTCTCGGGTCGGGGGGGGGGGGGGGCACAGCAGACCTTCTCAGCTTCTCAGCTCGAGTCTCGCCGTGCGCTACTCGCAGCGATCGGTCGATCGACTGTCTTGGGGGTGGCCGCAACTCCATACATCCGTGGAACAGATGTAAACAAAAAAAAAAAATGCCATTTTGAGCTCTTGCTTACGTACGTACGTATAGAATGTGTAGGACCCGCGGGCAGCACAAAGCTAACCCGTCCTACGTCATATGAGCTGCAGTGCAGTAGTGGCACATCGTGCAGACTGCTGGACCGGTCCCGGCCCAAACTGCAGTACGAGCTGGAGCGTACAAGATATTGAACAACAATAGATCTATCTGCCTTGAAATGTCCTGATCATGACGCGGGAATCGATGATTTGTAGATGAGCTGTCCGAGGTACGCAAGCATGTTTCTATGATAGAGGTTCACAAGACGCAAGGTGGCCACGCGCAATGTGGGAGGCATTCTAAGGTAGGGGTTCACCTCAATTTTTCTGAGGCTCCTCACTTGAGGAGCTCCGTACCTCACCCGAAAAACGGCTTCAGCAAAAATCAAATTGCATCGCGATGGCGGATACTCCTATGTTCCGGGTATATAACCACGTCTTTTTCGAAACAAGATTTGACTTTGCGACAATTTTGGGTTAAGAAGCCCCGTCACCCAGAAAACAAATAACGGAAATGTGCTATCTCTATCGTAGAACGCGCCGTGGGCGTAGAACACTCCATGTGGAGACGTTGGACAAGGAAACCCACCAATAACCCTAGCCGAATCGTGAGGTTGTCGGCAGCACCGTGTGAGGTCTGCTGCATGATCCAACGTCTCCACGATGATAATAGTTTTCGCAGGCATTGTGCAAAGGGGGGTGGAAGGGGAGTGGGGGGGGGGGGGGGGGGGGTCCCGTCCGCTTCTGTAGTGTCCAAAATAAGAATCCCTTCCAGCCGCGCACAAACGCCGCGAACTTACGGAAAACCCCCATTTTTTTCGATCCCCTCTCACGCAAAAAACAACACCACCACAAGAAACTCCCACCTGAGATTTCGGGGACGCTTATTATACTGAAAATAGTGTGGGACACACCTTTTCTAGAATAATAGTAATAATACAGCAGAAGTCTAGCCTGATGGAGAAGCGTCCCGGTCTCATCATTAGTAGAGCTGTGCATCGGCACGACTAAGCCCCTTCTGGGACCCCAAGGGATACCGACCAGAACCAATGGTTGGTACAAAAGTTGTGTCACCAACCATTGAAGCAGCGTGAGCGCCCTTGCCGTACGACTCCTGTTTGCCTTTTTTTGTATCACCCCCCCCGATCATGGCATTTTTTTTCGTCATTTTTTTTGCCCTCGGCAAAAAAGGCCCAAGAGGGATAGGTAGTCGTTTCCCGGAGGTGACGAATATCCGACTCAAAAAGGGTTTCCATATTTGAAGGAAGGGATGTTGAACACGGGATGTAGTTTGGGGGCGGGGGCGGCGGGCCCCTCGGCCGCGGAGGGCTGATATGGCTCGCTTCGCTCACTTTAGTCGGCGAGTCGGCCTGTCATCAAGTGGCTTCGCCAGCCGCCTTGCCAGCTGAAGACACAGCTGATTGGCTAGCGGCACTTACCGATTTAAGTATTAGTCGGAAAGGCCTGCCTACGAACGGCTCTAGTTTTTAGAGTGCCGGTTTTGTACGTAGCTCGTACTGGTCTTTGTATCGGCCATTTAGGTCGGTGGGGGGGGGGGTGTAAACATGAACACAACTACAAAGTAAAAAAGTATACCTGATTCGCGTTGTTGTGTAAACATTGGTTGTCAACGTTGCTTTCCGGTCGCTACGGGCGGTTCGCGAGCTACCCGCTAGCCTGTGTGCAGACTATATCCAGTGTTTGTTGTGAACCGATGGCCGAATGTCTTTTTTTAGGTCATTTTTTTGTGTTTCAAGATCAAAAACCGACTCGATTTGATTCTCGGTTTATAACCGGCCGAAACCGACCGAATTTCGCGGTTTCTCTACAAAAAATCGTGCGGTCTCGAATTCGGTCTGTTTTTTAATTTGCGAACCGAAACCGAAACCGACCGACTTGTTCGGCGAAAAACCCAAAGCCGACAGAGGCCATTTCCTTTTTCGGTTCATAACTCTGACTATGTCTAACCCTGGGCTACGTATTACCGTGGTAGAGTTTGTGCGAAATCTCTATTTATTTGGTAGGGATACTACAATCTTACGGGGGACCATAGTTAATAGGACCAAATATATTTCGTAAAAAATGGTTAAATATATAGGTTTTGATGTGCACCATAGGTCCTATTAACTATGGCCCCCTGTACTCGTTGAATCCAGGAGGCTTGAGAGGCTGATTGGGTAAGCAGGCGAATCCGCAGGCTCGCAGAGTTCTGCCAACCCAGGGAGTAACCCAACCCAAGAAAAATAGGTTGTTGAAGGCGTCATTGTTGTCACTTTTTCCCACAACAAGCTCTAGGAGTATCCTACCAGGTATTATTTTATTACAGGGGCCATACTGTAGTAAATATGACCAAATATCGTGAGTGAAAAAAGTTAAGTATATACCAGGTACCAGGTAGTAGGTTTTTGTGTTTACCGAAGGTCCTATTTACTATGGTCCCTCGTAATAGTCATTTTTCGTGGGTTGGCACTAGGAAAGCGAATACGTACGGATGTGGAACTGGTGGTTCGCAGAAAGTTCCCGCAGACCGTGATGATTCCAGACTTTGGTATCGGCCTTGCAGCCTCGCAATCCCGCACCAACAGCAGCAGTAGAAGCAGGTCGGTGGCTCTTGATTCCTTCCTCGAAACGAGCGTCGAAACTCGAAACACCGCCAGACTACTCTATTGTACATCGCACAGATAATGTTTTCCCGTACCGCCTGGAGCCCTCTAGTCTACACAAGTATTGCGCAGTCAGTCAGACAGGTAGTCAGGCAGACAGACAGATAGACAGAGAGATGTGGCATCGTTAGCGCTTCGTCGCGGCATCGTTCGTGGCTTCTCGACATCTCGACATCTCGAAAACAGATAGTGCTGCTGTGCGGAGCACTGCTGTAGTAGCACCAGTATATCCATCAGTGACGTTCACATTTTACCGTTTCAACTGTTTTTACGTATTGGCGGTTCTTGTTGAATATGCAGCGCGCCTTTCTGAAATATCTCCACGATGTTGGTGGTCGTGAAACTTCACTACGGACAACCCCCTACCTGGATCTGCCTGCATCCAGTCCAAGACAAAGGCTGCTTTCGTCAGATTGGCACACCGAGAGCTCGTCCCCCGATCACTGCGGGGGGCGGGCTACCTGGTACAACGTATCAACGTATGAGATCATGATCGAAAGGGTTTCCATGTAATCAGGATCATGGTTCTGAAATATGGTTCTGCATCGATCGAAGGGGGTGCATCACGTGTACGTGCCTCAGGGTCGTGGTAGTCCAGACGTACCTACTGCTACCGCCTGCTACAAGTGTTTTGATCTCGGCACCCTCCCGACTTCACCACTTTCTTGCTTGGCTCGTACGGTGAGCTGATCGTTGCGTGCACATATCTTTCTGGTCGCGCACGTATTGATAGTGATGTGGCCTCCAGAATTCACTTTGATTGCTCCATACGAGATGTACGAGTACAGCACTGCTGCTGTTCTGTTCTGCTTTCTCATGATTTCTTACGTTCACAGCAGTTCTTTAGTCCCACGGCAACAGAGTAATAGTCTACGTAAGTGTAGAAGAAGGAACAGCAAGCCAATCAAGCAAATGAGTGAGCGAGTAAAGCACGCGAAACTACTGTGCCAATAGGCGGCAAGCCAGCAAGACGCGAGCAAGTGGGTAGGCAACCCAGTCAGCAAGCCAGCATGCCAGTCAGCAAGGAAGAGAGCAAGGGAGCAAGGAGAGCAAGCAAACCAGCCAGGCAAAGCGAGCCAGCAAGGCAAAACAAAAGCAAGACGAAGCGAAAACAAGGCAAAAACAAGCAAGAAAAGCTAAAAACAGGCTCCAAAAAACAAGCAAAAGCAAGCGAGAGCAAGCGAAAGCAAGCAAGAGACCAACCAGGGCCAAACAAAAGCAAGCAGAATCAAGCGAAAGCAAGCAAGACAGCGAACACAAGTAAGCAAAAACTAAGTATTATTAGCAACAAAGAAACAAAACCAAGTATACCGAAGCAAAAACAGGCAAAAACAAGCAAACACAAGCAAAAACGAGGCAAAAACAAGCAAAAACAAGCAAAAAACAAGCACAGGAGCTATACGCACGTGAAAACAACCAAAACCAAAAACAAACACACACAGCAAGTCAGCGAGCCAGCGAGCAAGCGACAGCGTAAGCAAGCGGGCAAGCGGGCAAGCCAGCAAATGAACAAGCAACCACCAACCACGTCAGCAAGCAAGGCAGTAGGCAGACTATACCGCCGTATGCTGGTACAAACAAAAAAAATACGACATACATTCGTACCCGTAATATTATATACTCGTACACAGCAGTGGGCGCCCGCAGTCAAGGAGCATAATGTCAAGAAACACAGGCTCAGATCAGCACGAAAAAATAAGAAAACTGGGTTAAGAAACGCGGCTCAACAGTGTGTGTGTGTGAATCCTGCGCAACGTGTGTGTTCTTCACATTATGTTAAACCGTTTCTTTCTGCCCATCGACATCGAGCACGACCAGTGTCCGTGCCGATTCTTCAATCCTAGAGAGATAACAAGTTCTGTGGTCACTAAACTACGCCACAAGAGATTAAGGTCGGGGGAAAAAGTAAGACAGCCAGTAAGCCTGAACACCCGTATTAGGTACGTCGTTCTGTTCGACCACTGCAGCAGTACTGCAACATCTGCTTGTATGAGATGCGAAAATGTATACCATGTGGCGTACCTGGTAAGTGTTATCGAGCAACGACTGTGATGACTACTGACATCTCTATTAACCCGAATTGCCGTTTCTTACCTCCGGCCGGAAATATCGGGGACGCTTAGTGTTCAGATTAGGCATTAATCCTCCTTATATGTTTCCGCCCAGATTGGTAGGACGTTCAGGGTTACCGGTCACATGGGTGCTGCTGCTGTGCAAGGAAGCGCGCTCTAATTTTTTCTTATCGGAGAGCTATTTTCAATTTTCCCACAATTTCCATATTTTTTTCGCGCATTTTTTTTCTAATTTCCAGATTTTCCTGATCGTTTTTTTTTTATTGTGAAATTTAACTTTCCTGATTTTTCCGCTTCTTCTGGAGAATTTCACAAATAGTAACAGAACGCCTCCGCATCTTGATATCTATCTCCAATTATTTCTAAACTTTAGAAATTCAAGAAAAAAAGCTCTCCGATAAGAACGAGCCTATTTACACGGCTGTTTATTTTTCTCGACGAGCCGTTTTGACCGCTCTCAACCCTCCCGAACGCTTTTGCTACGTATTCATGTTAGGGGTGCCCATCCATAGTAATCCGGGCCCATCATGTACAACAAAACCTCTATATGCCACGATTTTCACTCGTAATTTTTAGTCCTGATTATCACTGTGTTCCCTCGTATTAATTTATGTTTGTCGTTTATTAGAACAACACTACACATTGTCGGATGGCAATAATAATAATAATAATAATAATAATAATAATAATAATAATAATAATAATAATAATAATAATAATAATAATAATAATAATAATATTAGTAGTAGGAGTCTCTGGTTTGTGTCTCCTCCCATCCTTCCATCAGAGTACATATGGGGTACAGCCAGTATGGCACTGCTGTATTACGGGGGACCATAGTAGACTGGACCAAATGTTGTTAGTAAAAATAGGTATATACAAGGCGCTTCGCTCCGCGGGCGGCCTACGCCGCCCGCTACGCTCGCTCAGGAAGGAAAAAAGTACATCAAATTATTATACGAAGCGAACAGAGGTCCACGATTGAGTTTAGTGTTTTCAAGGATCGTAACTGCAAACCGGCGACTTGATATTGCCAAGAGTCCCGCCGCCATGCTTCAGGAAAAAACAGCTCCGACGTCAGCTTGGATGCCACATATACGCTTCGCGTCGCCGATGTCGTACGTACGTACATACCCCAGGTAGGGTACTACTGTCTGTACTTATTTTCTTCTTTCGACATGCTCTATGTTTGTGCTGTATGTACGAAGAAAGCGAAAGCACAGCACGGCACAGCAGCAAAAACAATGAAAATGAAACCGAAAACTCGGAATGGAAAAAAAATCCCCGTTGCCTCTCGTGTAATATTTTTCTGCCTGATTGCAACACCTTACACCCGGTCGAAAAGAATAAAAGAAAAAAACGCACAGAAGAGCTTCTCTCTAAGCCTTGTACGCCGCCCGCCCCTCTCACAAACACCTCGCTACCGATTCGGTCCGGGGAAAGCTTTTATCACTCTCTGCCACAATCAGCCCCGTCGCCCGCCTCGCGTGAAGCCCGGTGCTCACCGTGGCCGTCGTTCGCCAGCTCGATAACGTTGGTGTTCAAACTGCACACCTCCCTCTTTCAATTTTAGCGTGGTCGCAAAAATAAGCACCGCTTGAATATTATCCTGCCCTCCCGAACGACCTTCATAACTCGTACATACTCTATCAGCAATCATAAATCGAAGCCAGACAAAGCCCGTTCATGCATCCCTCGTGTGTCGAGGCACACGCGACGCCTAGGCACGAAAGCGGCGACCGCGCTCCTTGCAACCCCCCCTCTGCCCGCCAGCACCCGCTGGCACCCGCGACGGTGCCGGGTCCTCCCGCGATGCCGTGCTCGGAGAACACGCGCGCACACGAAACGAAGGAAGAAAAAAGGAAGAAAGGACCGAGAAAACAAAGAACTGCTGGAAAGGTCCGGCAAGTATTAATAGTGAAAGGAGGCGTTTTGGAAGTGGGAGCTCTGAGAGGCCAGGGATGCGCCAACCGAGCACGCTCAGGGGTTGTGATCTAAGTATGTAGTTCTATATACCTGGTAGGTTTTTGTGTGTGCCGTAGGTCCTATTTGCTATGGCCCCCCGTAAATAGTATGCGTCGGCCACTTCTTCGTGAGGTCGTTTTTTTGTACGATAACGACTGAACACGACCCCCCCCCGCCGCTGGAGCTGCTGGTTGACACGGTATGGTGAATAGAGGCGTTACTTTCTGTCATCTTTGGTCTTACTCGCGCTGGCCAGCATTGTATTTTGGCCGCTCTTCATAAAATCCCAATTTAGGTAACTACTGTAGAAGAACTGCACTTTTTTTTTTTCTTGTTTTCTCTTCCCATTTATTATCTCCGCCCTCCTTTTTTTTCTCTCTCCTTCCTAGTCGTAACTCAGATCAACCATTGTGTCACATAGCAGGCTCACCCACTTCGGCTCGTGCCTTCCTTTCTATCGGGAGAAGACTTCAGTCATTATATGTTCCCTCGTAGACTCGCGTCTAATTGTACACCACCTCCCCCCTCACTCCTTCACTCCATATCCGCATCTCGAAAACAAACACCCCCCCCCCCTCCCCCCCCTCTATCCCTCTTCCCTCCCCCCCCCGTCTCGAAAGGGATGCGTGATCAATATGGTCGAACGACACGTGATCAAATACCTCACTCCGGTTTCAACTCGCCGAATCCTAAGAAGGGTTAACGTAACACGGGGTACCCGCGAACCGTACCACAAGCATTATTCCACACTAATATCAAGTGATTCCCCCACCCCCTACCCCACAAACAAAAACGTGTGTGCTGTTCTTAAGGCGTTAACTGAAAACGAAAACAAAACACGGAAAAAGAATGGCGGAGATGGCGGCGCGCTGCCCACCGGAACAGGTTGGAGGAAGCGAGGACCATGTGGCCGGGGGCGGCGGGGGGGGGGCGGGACTGCTTCGACGGGTGGTGGCCTCCACCGCCGCGGCTTGCGAGGCGCAGACTGTGGCTCGGGTGAGAGGCAAAACATATACCAAAATTTAGCCCCCATCCCATGGCGATACGGGTTGAAGTTCAACCGTTGGAGCGTTGAGTTCGTTCGCACAAGGGGTGGGTGCGGCCGTTTTTTTCTCAAAAGGTTTGCCAACATGGAGGCGGCACATTTCCGCTTAATTTTTTTCTGAATGACGGGGCTCCTTAACCCAAAATCGTCGGGACGCCAATCTTGTTTCGAAAAAGGACGTTCTTGTATGCACAGGCCATGGGATTATTCATCGGGGTGCGATTTGATCTTTGCTGAGGTCAGTTTTCGGGTGAGGTGTGGAGCTACTCAAGTGACGAGCGCCTCAGAAGAGTTAGGGTGAACCTCCATCGTAGAACGCCTCGGTGGTTGGCCAATTCTGAGCAACAACCATGGTGTTTTTTTCGGACGTAATAGATTCGGTCGAGAGCCTTCCGGAAACGTTATGTTCGACATTAGCACCGTTGCCGCTGTCAAGAGAAAGCGAGAGCGCCGAAAAACAACCATCGCACCCCCTGTGCGAAGAAGTCAACGGCTCTTTTGCGGCCTAACTCATTCTGACCAGTCGAGTTCCTCAAGCGAGAAAATATTATGATAGTACGCCGCTCGGGTGTGATACTTTTTACTGTCACTGCAGCTGTGGAATTTGTTTTTGTAGAGGCAATGAAAAATGGCGCACAGAAAAGTTAGTCGGGTTGCGTTTACCAAAGTTCTTCCAAGTCGTGTTTGGGGTGGAAGATGGAGCTCCTTGTGGGGGTGGCTCAGAAAACGGGTAAGACACCACCCCTAGAAGGCACTGGTAAAAATAGCTCACTCCTCGGACAGACAGATCATCTGCAGATCATTCCCACTCGATGATCTAGATCGTTCAGGGCAGATAGATCAGATGTATTCCTGATCTGTATGATCTGCATGATGTGTATGATCTGTATGATCTAGCTCATGTTGCCGGGAGGGAGCCGTATAACCTACAAGATCGACTGTAAGCACATGTTTCCTGGGTTGGGTCTGTACTGTCCATATCCTGCACGACCTCTCACAACGGCAGGTGAAGACCTAGATCATCTACTGTGGATCATGATCTGTCTGCAGATCATGATCTGAAGCTTGCTGCGATAGAGGTAGGAGCACTTTTTCGGCGAAAACGTTTCTCGCTGACCGAACTCCTCAAGGCAATAGATATCGTTGGAAGGCCTTTGGTGTTTTGCATCGTTGTTTGTGATAGTACCTACTTCATGCGGGCTTCGGGATTGTTCGTAGGCGTGCGCTTTTAGCGTTTCTCCAAATCGACTTTTGGGCGAGGTGCAGAGCTCCTACACTATAATCAAGTTAGGACCCTCACAGAAAATAAGGTGCTACCCCTTTAAGGCAAACACTACAGTAGGTGCTATCCCTATAAGGCCACAAAAGTAAGGTGCTACCCCTGTCAGGCCATAAAAGATAAGGTGATACCCCTGTAAGGCCAACCAGTATAAGGCGCTACCCCTATAAGGCAAACACTACAATAGGTGCTACCCCTGTAAGGCCAACAAAAATAAGCAGGGCTTTTCGCGGGTCATGACCCGACCCGCGGGTCGGGTCACTTGATGTTCAAAATGTCACGGGTCGGGTCGGGTCGGGTCAGGAAGTGTTCAAAATGTCACGGGTCGGGTCGGGTCGGGTCAAGATTTTTTCAAAGCTCGCGGGTCGGGTCAGGTCGGGTCAAGAGTTTTTCAAATCTCACGGGTCGGGTCGGGTCAAGAGGTGATGAAAAGCTTACGGGTCGGGTCAGGTCATGACCCGCGAGAAGCGGGTCACTCGTGGGTCGGGCCAGCATGACCCGCGAGTTGTTTTTTGCTGACCCGCGGGTCGGACCCGCGCATTCGGCTCGCGGACCCGACACTTGAATAACTTCCCGCTTTCTTTGCAAAGGCTTCTCTCGTACCAATACTCCATAACACCCCTTTGGTATCATATTCAGACATTAAAACACCGCCAAATTCATATACGCATGCCCGCATCCATTCATACCCACTACAGCCAGGTCATATATCGCTTCGGGGCACTAAAATGAACATTAAATTGTTTTTGAAGTGCCCACCTACGGGCCAGATCCGCGGGTCGAACCTTCGGGTCAAGATAAATGGTCTCGCGGGTCAAGGTGACCCGACCCGCATGAAACCCGTGTCTCACGGGTCAGTCGGAAAGTGGCGGGTCGGGTCGGGTCGGGTCAGGAGGTTTCGAAATCTCGCGGGTCGGGTCGGGTCGGGTCAAGAGATATTCAAATCTCACGGGTCGGGTCGGGTCGGGTCAAGAGGCTTTCAAAATCTCGCGGGTCGGGTCGGGTCAAGTCAACATACCTGAACATTTTCGCGGGTCGGGTCGGGTCAGCTGACCCGACCCGACCCGACCCGACCCGTGAGGTTTGACCTGACCCGCGAAAAGCCCTGAAAATAAGGTGTACCATTCTACCATTCTAAGGTCATCAAAATTGAGGTGCTACCCCTATAAGGCAAACACTACAGTAGATGCTACCACCATAAGGCTATTAAAAATACGGTGCTGCCCCTATAAGGCAAACATTACAGTAGGTGCTACCCCTGTAAGGCCAACAAGAATAAGGTGTTACCCCCAAAAGGCAAAACACTCATTATCTGTCTGACGGACGATGGCTTCTCAACCGAGGAACTTTAGGTATCATGGTATCCCCGTTTCCCCTATTTTGTTGTGGAGGCGTTACGCGCTACAAGCACCCAACATACAAGTTGGAATCCCATTCTATTAGTGTATCTAAGGGTTTAGACCACTCTGTCCCGATACATAAGCACCTTCTGCATATTAATAAATGAATCAAAACGGTTCTTATGCTGAGAGACAGAGTAATACTCGTTTACCAGGTGTGTACCTACCTACTTCGGGCCATGGGATTATTTGTGTTTTTTTTTTGGGCTCGGCTTAATTTTTTTTTTTGTCTCAATGCCGGCTGTTGGAGGTGAGGTGTATATCTTCTTGAGGGAGGCAGGGGCCTCAGATCATGGGTGTTAACCCTACATACCGCAAGCACGCCTCGGCATGTCCATCTCTCGCCCTTTCTGTATGTTGCTCTCTTTCTCTATCTTCCACTGCGGTCGTTGGCCCTTGCGATAGTCCTACCGCTCGCTATCTATGTCTCCCTCTCCCCTCCGTCTGTCTGTCTGCCCGTCCGACCGCATGCCCCTGTTTTTCGGGGCTGCTTCACGGTCCGGGCCAAACCTCGCTTGCCGGGACGGGTCGGACGGTGCCAGGGTGACCCGACCCGACCCGACCGGGCCCCTCCCGCCCCGTCCCGTCCCCGACACTACCCGCGAAGTCGATATCTGACCAGACCGGACCAATGACATTCCAAACGGCTCCTGACCCGACCCACGGGACCGGTCAAGACCCACGAACAGCCCGGCTAAATTTTATCCTGACCCCGTCCGACCCGTCCCGACCCTACCCGCGAAACGTTTGGGTCGTCGAGATACCTGACCCGACCCGACCAATAACATCCCGAAAGTCTCCTGACCCGACTCGCGGATCAGGTCATGACTCACGACCACCTCTTCTACTATATCTTCGAAGCATGCAGTATCTCTCTCTCGCTCAACCCCCCCCCGCCCCCCCTCCAAAAACCCAAAATACGCTCCAGGTCAACGAAAAACAAGCGAACGAATCAGCACAGCCCTTACTATTCCCGTGGGAAGCTACAAGCGCACGATCTCCCTCAGGAAGTTTGTGGAACAACCGGTAACAAGAACCCCCCTTCCCCCCCCCCCCCCCCCCGCGCGCGAGACATCCCTCGCAAGGTCAACGAGGCTCCCGTTATGAAAGTTGTGGATGAAGCGTAACAAGCATCACGCCCACCCGCCCAGAAATGCCGTCCCAGATCGATGAGGCTCCCCTTTCGACTTGTGTGGAACGGCAGCTGTCAGAACCCCCTCTTCCGTACCCCCCCCCCCCCCCCCCAATTCCCCCTTCCCTTCTCCACGCATTATGCCTTCCAAGTTCAACGAGCGTGCCTTCATGAACAAAAGTATCATGAGACTCCCCCCCCTCCTGCCCCCCCCGCGGAATGCCTCCCCAGATCAACGAGGATGCCCTCAAGAAGTTTGTCGAAGAAGGAGGCGTTCCTCTGGATAAGTACCGACGAGCGGCTTCGAGGGTCCCCCTTCCCCTCAATTTCGACGACATGGCACAGGTTCGTCGGGGGAAGGTCGCAGAATGGCCCCGATGGTGGTCTGCAAGTACAGCACAGGACTCACGATAAGGAAAATGATCCACATAAGAGCGTCAGGCTCACGTTTTCTAGGAGGGGGAGGCGGGGGGGGGGGGGGGGGAGGGGAGGGGGGGGGGGGGCAGGGGAGGCTAAGAAATTTGGTTCAGCCCTCTCTGGACCTCAGATGAAGGGGGGGGGGAAACCGATGGTAAAAAGTGTGGCGAATACGGCGATCGATCGGCCGGCCAACTTGTGTGATCGGGGAGTGATCGGTACATTGATACATGTTAGGTGTCCGAGCGAGGATGGGATTGCAAGGAGTCGTGCGTACGGCGTGGGGGCGACACGAGCCTACTGGTGCTGCCGGTTGGCCGAGGTCGTGCTGTTCGTGGATGGTTGACAACACCTGAAGGCGCCAACCATTGTTTTTCGGTCGCTGTTTAGGAGTCGGGGAAAACAAAATGATGATCGGCGGCGAAGGCGACACTAAGCCCGGTATCTGGTATAGGAGGAGTAGCCGACGCTCAGAGGTTTATAAGAACGGGTTTTGACTGTCACGCCAACGGTTGTAAGGCTCGCTCAGATTAGGTGTGTCTTTTTGTCGGTGGGGCCATACCTTAATCAAGTGATATACCCGTATATTGTTAGTGGGCACATACCGTAGTCAGGTGATACATATTATATATTATATCTATCTATATCTATATATCTCTATATATAGATATCTTGGCCATTTTTTCATCCTTGATTGCTGTTAAGTAATACTATGTATAGCGTATGAGGGCCGGGGTTCGAATCCCGGCGAGTGAGCTTCTCGAAAAAATCCATGAGGATGTGGTTGGTGTGCCTTTTACGGCGGCGGGAAAAGCTCCAGAGCGTGGGTTGGCAAGATTCGAATAATGTGTCGACGAGCGGTGGGAACGCTGAACGAGCCCGTTGCGACAACCCAATTTGGTTGGGATATATATATATATATATATATATATATATATATATATATATATATATATATATATATATATATATATATTATATACTATACGTCGTATGTATATATGTATATATATAAACAAGTTGAACCCGACAGGCAAGAGGGGCTACTTGGTGAGGCAGGTGGGTCCGAGGGCGCTACGTCGCGCCAGCCATAAGTTTCTCCGTTTGCTCACCAACCCAACCCAGAGAGATGACCGACGCAAGAATACTTTATTGTTTTTTTACGCCAAGTCGGCCAATTTTTCGGCGCAGCATTTTAATTTGTTCATTTTTTCGTGGGGCTGGGATTGCTATTGTATAGGAAACAGACTGCAGAAAACCCAACCCAACTGGATTATTCGCAGACACCCTACTGTACTACCGGAGGGGGAGAAGGGGAGACACCTGCCTGCGGCCACGGATTTTGTCCAGAAGACTGGAAATAAAAATATGATGACTTGAAGAGAGCAAAAGGAGCTCAGCAGTAGACAGCCGTTGTCGGCAGCGAGGGTCTTTTTTTTTCTGACGCTGTACATTCTTGAAACCGAGAAAAAAAAATCGGCGGTAAAATTCGGTCATAAAAACAGGTCGCTCTCGTTCTGTTACAGAACATTATTTTGCCCAAAACACTTCACGAGTTCGTCCGTACGTAGGATACTGGTATCATCCGATTTTCCACCCGCTTGATGGCCCCCCTTTATCTCTCTCCCTCCCTCACTTCCCCCCCTCCCTCCCTCCCTCCCTCCCTCCCTCCCCCCCTCCCTCCCTCCCTCCCTCCCTCCCTCTCTCAATCACTCCCTCCCTCCCTCCCTCCCTCCCTCCCTCCCTCCCTCCCTCCCTCCCTCGATCCCTCCCTCCTTCCCTCGATCCCTCCTTCCCCCCCTCCCTCTCCCGCCCTCTCCTCCTCCCCCTCCCGCCCTCTCCTCCTCCCCCTCCCTCCTTCCCTCCCTCCCTCCCTCGATCTGTTCTTCCCTCCCTCCCTCCCTTTCCCTCCCTCTCCCTCCCTCTCCCTCCCTCTCCACCTTCCTCCACCCTTTCCGTGTATGTGTTTTATGTGTCTGTTGTGTTTCCAGGAGATCAACTTCCACAGTTTGTTGGCGCTACTGTCCTTCGGAGGTTTCCACGAACCGAAGCTGGCTCGCCTTACCGGGTCGAGCGTAGAAGATTCGGTGAAGTTCGGCCTGATCGGCTCGCACCTCAGCAGGTTGGTCTCATCGTTTTATATCCGTTGCTTAAAGCCCCCCCTCCGACCCAAATGATCTACGATGGTTATTTGTTTTATCCCGCGGGGCATCCCATTATCCCACGGGATATCCCGATGAGATATGCTGATGATTCATGGAACCTCCCCTCCCACCCCCTTCGCTCATGGTGCAAGCAATGTCTGTCTGGTCGGTGAAAACTCGACCTGCTCCGTCCCGGCAAATTAGGGATGCGAGGGTCTATGGTCATACGGCTACGGCCATGCATGATATCGAGGACACCCCCCACCCCTCCCCTCCCCTCCCGGAGCAGGTTCGTCCGGTCGCCTAGGGCTGTTGGAGGCGTTCTCCCTCCTAACCAATGATCTCCATTACTTATACGTGGCTTATGATAGCCGCCTCGCCGTAGCCCCAGTCGAATGACATAGACCCCGGGGATTCCACGGGTAGGGAGCCTCGCCAGTCAAGAATGTTTTGGCCAAAAAGACGCTACGACCCTTAACATACCACCCCTCGGATCGAAGAAAAAAAAAAAAACGAAATGGGATAGCACCTCTCCCACCTCCCCCCCTCTCCCTCCCCCTGAGGACTTTCTTTACCTGGCGCGTCTTCCTCTCGATTCTTTTTTTTTCGTATGCCGCTGCCGCTGCCGCTGCTGCTGCTACTGCTGCTACTGCTACTGCTGCTGCTGCTACTGCTACTGCTGCTACTGCTACTGCTGCTGCTGCTGCTGCTGCTGCAGCTGCTGCTGCTGCTCCAAGCGCCAATCCTGCAAGCATTCAAACCTGTCATCCAATTTTCTTGATTCAAGTCCGCCTCGCTGGCGGTTCTGTTTGGTAAAAATTGCACCCTTTCGTGCAGCCCGCCCCGACACCTCACGACGCTCCCCGCTTTGGTGCAAGCAAAGCAAAGCCCGCCTGGTGCGTCGTGCGTATACTGTCGTTTATTTTCTTCTTCTCGTTTTTCTCGTTCGGCTTTGTTTTTTTGTTTTTTTGTTTTTTGTTTCATCTCGTTTTTTTCGCAGAGAGAGGCTAGACGCAACCTGGATGAAAAATGCAAACGTGGGAGGCGTTTCGGAGGCTTTCAAGATTCCCGTTAGAGAAGACGCTCCTTCCTCGATCCTGGGTGCGTCGAAAACCTATTTCAGGAGTGTCGCTTGCCACTTTTTTTATAACATGGTTGATGCTCACCGGATACGAGACGAGTATATCATGGTTGATACTCACTTATTTGATAACATGGTTGTTGTTGTTCTCACATTAACTCATCGCCAAAATACAATGCAGTCCGTGGTCGCAGGACAGGCTCCAATAACTCTGGAGTGGAATAACTAACCCTAGCCCTGACCGTAAGCCAATCAGGGTAAACCTAACCCTGACAGTAACCCTTCTAGCACCGCAGTCCCGTTTGGGGGACAAAATACTTAGAATTTGAGTGGTTTGTCCCCAAAACGGGACTTCAGTGCTAAAAACCAAGCCAATCAGGGCAACCTAACCCTGACCGTACGCCAATCGGAGCATCCCTAAACCCGACCCTAGGCCAATCAGAGCGACCCTAACCCTGACCCTGAGCCAATCGAAGCAACCCTGACCCCAACCCTGAGCCAATCAGATCAAATATCGAATAGGTGGGACCAAGGGTAAGCTTTACCGGATCACAGAATCCCACTTCATGGTCTGGATCTTCAACCCGTTTTCTACTGAAAATAGTGTCCTACGCTAATTCCAAGTGCAGTGGGGGTCCCTCTATAGTGCCGGTGGAGTAGATATTGCCGGTTGCCCGCTATGTATAGTGTATGTGGGACCATTTGGCACAGTTGGGATTCACAAGGGCGGTCTTAGTTATTACAGGGGGCCGTAGTTAATAGGTCCTATGGTATACATAAAAACCCATAACTTTCACCATTTTTACTAGTAATATTTGGTCCTATTTACTGTGGTCCCCCTATAGTAGTAGCGTGCGAAATAGTGCCGGTCTGCCGCTGTACGTTACTGCCGGTATTGTGGCCTGGCGCATATGGCATGCCGGCACTATGTATAGAGGGGCCGGCACTACTGCTGTACTGCTGCAGTCTGTCCCGCGAAAAAAATGGTTGCAGTTTCGCAAGGGGCCAAGAGCGGGTATATTCCTGATTTTTGGGTGATGCATCCATCCACGAGTAGCTCATGCTTTGTTCCCGTTTTCCCGTTTTCTCTCTCCTGCCTACTGTTTCGGGGGACCATAGTAAATAGGACCAAATATTGGTAGTAAAAATAGCGAAATATGCAGGTGTTTGTGTGTACCGTAGGTCCTATTTACTATGGTGCCCCGTAAAAGTCTCGCACCAGGCTCTCTACCCCTCCCTCCTATTACTTATAGGTTGCGTTGGCGTCGGTTGGCGACGACACTGTAAAATGTAAAATAGGCCGCCCACTACGTGAGCTAGACAACCAGGGTACCGTTTTTTTTTGTTTTGTTTGTTTTGGCGGTCGCCCACAGCTGGCCGTCGAGTTGGATGCTTTGTGAGAGGTAAAGAAGCTTCACTCCCCACAAGGGGATTGATCGTATCACGTAGTGTTGATGGTAAGGCACCCAAGAGGCATTTACCTACTATTAATACTGTAGTACAACCATTGTCTCTGGAAGTGACCACCGGGTAAACCGGAAATTCAAGCAACTCATTGAAGCTGTCATGCAGATGCAAATCCGCCCTCAAAAGCGGTCCTTAGTAGGATGCAGCTCACCCTTCGTGCGACTCGCCGGACGCCTCACGTTTCGCTTCGCGCTTGGTGCAAGCAAGCAATGTCTGCCTGGTCGGTGAAAACCCGAAAGTGCTCCGCCCCGGCATTGTAGGGATGCGAGGGTCTATATAGATTGTCATTCGACTACGCCCATGCATGAGATCGAGTACATCTCTCCTATCGAGTACCCCCCCCCCCCACGGTTTATACATTGCCTTGCGTTTTTAGCACGGTAAGACTTCACCCCTCGTCAACTTGCGTCTTATTTGAAGTACAAAACTGAGGGTGCGCGAAACTACAGTATATATATTACGGGGGAACGTTTTAAATAGGATCTACGATTCACACAAAAACCTACCAGGTATATATTTCGCTCTTTTTACCATGTCTGGTCCTATTTAATGTTGCCCCCCCGTAACATTAACAGTTATGCTTCGGAGTATAACCGCACCCCTATTACGGGGGACCATAGTTAATGGTAGGACCTATGGTGTACATAAAAACCTACCTGGTATATAATTAACCATTTTTTACTGACAATATTTGGTCCTATTCACTATGGTCCCCCGTAATAGTTATACTTCGGGGTATAACCGCACCTCACTTCAGCATTTTCTGAGGCCTCCGTAGACAGCGGGGGGGGGGGGGGGACAAGCCACTCAGGTT
>JARUPZ010000025.1:3704031-3821531 GCA_031213475.1 Nereocystis luetkeana | reverse complement strand
TATTTGGTCCTAATAACTATGGTCCCCCGTAATACTGAAAGACACCATCTCATACCATTTCCAACTAGTTTTTTTCCCCCGTCGCGACAAGCCGATTTACCCAGCAGAGCTCACCTCTTAATCGGGATTTGCTCTGATTGGCTTAGGGTCAGGGTTAGGGTCGCTCTGATTGGCTTGGGGTTAGAGTTGTGGTTGGTCCGATTGGCTTACGGTCAGGATTAGGGTTGCCCTGACTGGCCTAGGGTCAGGATTAGGGTTGGTCTGTTTGGCTTAGGGTCAGTCAGGGTTAGGGCTGCTCTGGCTGGCTCGGGGTCTGGGTTAGGATTGCTCTGATTGGCTCGGGGCCAGGGTTAGGATTGCTCTGATTGGGCTATACTCAGGGTTAGCGTTACAGTAGTTCTCTTTGCCTCGCACGCAGTGTGTGTCGACCATTCTCTCGAGTAAGTGCTAAGCTACCCTCGGTTTTCCCTGGCCTTATCGCTACTAGGACCTTGAACCGAAAATGGTCTTAAGAAGGTGTACACCATTTTGTCCGAAAATATAATATACATTATATACTAATATCATAGAGTAATTGTGGTTTATATCACCGTTCGGCGTGGTGCTATTCAAGACGAGGGGTGTGCACTGCGCTCATTTTGGCCACGCTGAACGATAGTTATTACATTTTCGGAAAGGCTTTCTCTCGTCGAGACCCCCAGACCAGACCAGACCAGACCAGACCAGACCAGACCAGACCGGACCGTTCCGAAAAAATGTTGGCAAGAACCTTCCTCTTCCCCGTTCTTGAGATAAAAAAAACGAAAATCGCTCTGAGAATCGAAAATCGCGCACCCCTCGTGCGGCCGACGTTAAGACGCTCTTTACGGTGTTTTTCGGATGCGTGCTACGACCGGAGTGGGTATGGCTCTATACTCATTGGGGGGGGGGGGGGATCTCAACCGGAGAATTGCCTATCAAAAGTATCGCTGGAATGTCAACAGGGTCATACCCTTTCCTTTTTTTTTATAAGTGGCTTAAGCAAATCAGATAGTTCATCGGGGGTGATAGCACTCTTCCCCCCCCCCCCCCCCCCCCGACTCCACTCCGAAATCGTTTTTGGGATGCCACTGGGACAAAGAGCTCCTACCGCAGCAAGGACGAAACAAAAAACTGCTCTCGTGTATGCCCCTGCCGTGTTACCTGCGTGTAAAAACGACCCCTCATTTTTATTCCGAGTAGTTTTTGTCCCTAAATATGTGGGGGCAGTTCGTTTTGTGCCAAAAAAATGTTCGACCTGTTATTGGGTTGCGGGGGACCACAGTAAATAGGACCTACGGTAAACACGAAAACCTATATATTTTCCCTATTTTCACGAACAATGTTTGTTCCTATTTACTATGGCCCCCACAAGAGGGAACCGCAAGTCCTAGTAGGTCGTGTCAACGTGTCCAAGCGCCAGTAGTAACAGCAGCCTTTGCGGATGTTGCAACGAGAGCTATAGGTTAAATTGACACACGACACGAATTCTGAACGTGGAAGTGTGGTGAGCTCAAGCTTTATCTTTACCAATCCGCCGGAGGATTTAAAAAAAAAAAAAAAACAAGTCCTAAAAAAAGGGGTCAAGTACCCCGTGTGCGTTTTTTTTTGGGGGGGGGGGAGTATATCGTTCCGCGTCTTTTTGTTTGTTTGTTTGTTTTTTTGTTTGTTTGTATTGTGTCTGGCTTAGTTTTTAGAACCGCAGTCCCGTTTTGGGGACAAACCACTCAAACTTCAAGTAGTCTGTCCCCCTAACGGGACTGCGGTTTCTAAAGGGCTTAGGCGCATCTGTGATTCGTCGCGTGTTTTATGTATTGACAAGTGTGTAAGCGAGAATCTGAGTAGGTTCAGTCGGCTTGACTGTTTGTGGGCCTCTGTTCGTGCTACAGTAGGCAATCTGGCCTATAATATAAGGATCGTTAGGACATTAATGTGAAGACGAAGCATTCCTTATATTGGCAGACGTCTAGTACCTTGCTGTTCTGTGCGGTAAATTCGCGGAGGTCGGCGTGCTCTTTGCACCTGGCTTCCTCATTTCTGATTGGTCGTGAGTTTTTTCATTGATGGAGTCTAAGATACGCTACTAGTAAGTCTAAGTAAGTAATGATCGTGAGCTTACTGTGTGATACCCCCCACACACACCCAACCACGCGGTTGGCGGTGCTGTAATAGTCAGTTTCGGGCGTCAATTTGTGCCTCGGAAGTTCCAATAGGGATAGTCGCGCTTTTTTTTTCTCCAAAACAAAATCGTGCGAATGTAGCATAACATAACATCCCCGGTAAAAAACGCCTATATTTGTTTGAAACCTCATAAAACCTCAGACACATCCTCTACAGGTCGTCTAAAGATCACCTACAGATCATCTGCAGATCATCTACAAATCATCTACAGGTCATCTACAGATCATCTACAGATCACTATACAAATGTTTCAAGGCAGATAGATCATATATTCCTGATTTTGTACGATATGATCTAACTCATGTTGCCGGTTGGGGGGCGGGGGGGTAATCTGTATGAACTATTGTAGCACATGCATCCCTGGGTTGGATCTGCACTAGTCTACAGATCCTGAACAACCTCTCATAACGGCAGCTGAGGAACTGCCAGATGATCTATCTGTAGGTTATCTATCTGTAGATGATCTGTCTCATCTATCTGATTTATCTGTAGATCACAAGCTGTCGGAGGTGTGGAGTGCAGTTTCAAGTGTCAAGGTTGAGTGGTGTGGCATGCTGTCGGTACTGCTGACCAGGTGCTGGCCGGGGAGCTGTGCGCGAGGATGGGGCCGACGGTCGACCACCTCCGCTTCGACGACATGGACAAGCTTACCGCAGGTATCGCATTTGTAGGGTGAGGTGTATGGGTGTACGAGAGAGCCTCGGGAAGAAAAATTACCTGGGGTACGTAATAGCACGGGTCTGTACACCATACCACTCTGTACTTGACGGTGAGGAACGTTTGTACACTAAGATTCATTTAAAACGATCGTTGTATTTAGGGACAGAGTGGTACCTGGTGTACCACACACCATACAATCACTCGTGACGGATCTCGATATCGGAATCGAGCTCGACACGATATTCATACCGACAGAACGAAAATAATCGATACGACATCGATGGATATCGATATCGGATTATATTTATGGACAGAGTGATGCCTGTTATACCATACACCATACTATCAATCGTGATGGATATCGATATCGGAATCGAGTTCGACACGATACCGACAAAAAACGAAAACAATCGATCCGATATCGATGGATATCGATATCGGAATCGGGTTTGATCAATATGTCGATATTCGAAAACCAAATTCGATACGATGTTGATGGATATCGAAAGAGAATCGAGTGCGATGCTTCACCAAAACAACGAAGAAAAAAACGGTATGATTTTGATATTCGATGCTGTACAAGGCTGTATAATGTGCGTCGAACAAATTCGTTTAGTTTCGGCTCAAAAAGTACGGGGGTGCCAGGGGGTTAAGTGCAGGACACGTTCGGTAAGATATGACGAAATCCGATAAATTCGATGGATCGAACCTTTCGATACGAATGTCTGAACACTTTATCATGCCCCTTCTTCCACCACCCTCTTGGTGCGGCGAAACTTGTGTCGTTTCAGTCGCGGGTGGTGGCCTCATTCAAAACGCGTTCGATGCGATATGACGACATTCGATACTTCAATATATCGAAACTTTCGATACGACATCTACACACTCCATGACATGTATCTCCTTTCCTTCCATCGCCCTCCTATGCGGCGAAACTTGTGCCGTTTCAGTCGCGGATGCTGACGTCATCACAGCCCTCACCGTGGTTGGCATTCTTGAGCCCACCGCGGCGGCAGCAACGGGGGGGGGGGGGGAGGCGGGGGTGGTGGGCGGTGATGATGCTGATGCTCCTGCTGCCGCCCTTGGGGTATTCAAGCCGCAAGACACTGCGGCGCTGAGAGCCGTTGCGGTCCAGGTGCGTTGGATTACCACCCTCGCTCTAATTCTACAAAATTTTACCCCCGCGGTAGTCCCAGTTGCAGTGGGGAACACATTATAAGACCACCACGCGACGAGCCAATGAACGCGGTCGATATTCCGGATATACGAAGTATGGTCTTACAATTTACTGCTGAAAAAGGATCCCATTCTGATTCCAAGTAGTTTTAGTCTTAGTTTTATTTTTAGTTTTACTCGTGACAATCGGATTTTATCTGGTCTTATCTCACGAAAAGCCTAAACACGGATTACTTCGAAGTATTGCCTGTAGGTGGGCTCCCCACCTGTATTTGCGCACCCGGGTCAGAGCGCTTCAGATCAGCTGCGCCGTAGCTCGAGCTATTGCGAGGCGGCTACTGTAATCAGAACCTCCGCTGGACAAGACGGACCCCACAAAGGAATCATACTGTATACGACTATCCCTCTGGTTTTTGCAAAAAATACAGGCTTCCGCTTCGGTATTCTAAAAAAATACAGGCTTCCGCTTCGGCAAGCCGTTTGTTTCCCTTCGTGCCGGCTACTCGCGCGCAGCAACCGGGCAAGAAAAACGAAGAACGTATTTATATACTTCGAAGTACATAAGAGCTCGTGAAAGCTGAAAAAAAAAACGAGTGCGTAGCCACTACCGGCCAAGTAATCGGCGGGCAAGTAACGCCGAGCAGTCCAAACGAAAACCATACTTGGTACCTGGTATTTTGTTTCAGTCCTGATTTTTACCATCACTCGGGCCCGAAATATAGTAATCGGTTGGTTACACAATTAGTGTGAAACCGGTGCTTATATAATGGGACATAGTGGTACCAGTGTATCCCCCCCCCCTAATGGGCTGTTTTCGAGGGTATGGGTAGCGTACCCCTGAGGTATATACTCGGTGTGAGCTGCTGCACATGAGCCGCGCATGTTGTCCCCCCGGGCTTGAGCTGCAGGGGGTATGTATACTAGATCATGTGCACATGTTGCTTTGGACGCGTGGGCTGTACGCGATAGATGAGCTTAGTAGCTGCAAGCTCGTGATAGTAGCTGTTAGCTCGTGAGGTATTACTATTACGGGGGACCATAGTTAATAGGACCAAATATTGTTAGTAAAAATGGTTAAATGTATAGGTTTTTATGTACACCATAGGTCCTATTCGCTATGGCCCCCCGTAATGGTAACTGTTGAGCTCGCGAGCTGTCCGCCGGCGTTGTGTGAAGTGTTTGTGTCGACCGACTCCCCCCCGCGTACTGCCTCCGCTACCCCCAGGCATGCGACCGCTTGGCCGAGTCTCTTGGAGGAAAGCATAACACCACCCCCACGAAATTTATATATATATTTTTTCGGTCTTTTACGCTACCAAGGCCTCCCCTCAGTATATGGGAAACAACGTAATGAGCGCCCAATTGTTGGAGGTGTCTCTGTTAGGAGTAGGAATGGTGCTCGCTCTCGAGAGGGATGCGTGTGGACAATGGTGAAATGACTAAGGCTGGCAAAAAATGACTATGATTACGTACGCCCCCCCGCCCCCCCCCCCCCCCCCCGCCCCTCCACGACCTCCCTCCTACCGCACTGTAGAGGCATGACTCTCTGCCCAACGGTGGCATGACTCTGTCCTCTACCGCACTGTAGTGGCATGGCATGAATGTATACCGCTCCCACCCCTCACCCTCGACTGCCCCCCCCCCCCCCCCCCCCCCCCTCGCCGCCGCCTCCGCTACCCCAGGTATGCCACCGCTTGGCCGAGTCTCTCGGGGAAGAGTACCGCCCCCACGAGCTGTCCCTGTTCCTGAAGAGGCTGTCACGACGAAAGGAGGCCAAGGGGGCGCCTCGGTTCGTGCCTCGACAGTCCCGCGCTCTCTGATTGGCCGACATCGCGACCATCGTAACCATTGTGATCTAGTCGGATATATAGGTCAGGTAGATCCCCGTTCGAGAGTCGCGCGCTCTCTGATTGGCCGACATGGCGACCATCGTAACCATTGTGACCGAGTCGGATATACAGATTAGATAGATGCCCGCTCGAGAGTCCCGCGCTCTCTGATTGGCCAACACGCTCGAGAGTCGCGCGCTCTCTGATTGGCCAATATGGCGGCCATCGCAACCGTTGTGATCGAGTCGGATATACAGATCAGATAGATCCCCGCTCGGGAGTCCCGCGCTCTCTGATCGGCCAACATCGCGACCATCGTAATTGCCGTGATTGAGCCGGATATACAGATCAGATAGATCCCCGTTTCAACGACGTAGATATCTCGGGGGGGCAGATAGATCAGATATTGATCTGCACATGATCTGAGCGACTTTGTGTTTTCCGGGTGTGGTCTGTATGTCACACTCTGGACGAATATGTAAAGACCGTTTGGTGTTCATGTTGACGTTCAAGCGGGTCTTATGTTCCGTCGGAGTGGTATGTATTCAGGTGCGTGCCCCACATATCCCAAGCGTCACTCGTATTCATAGTTCGTATGTTAACTGCCCCCGTTCAGGTCGCATTATACCTTGGGGGGACAAAAGAGCCTCAGAAAAATTTGAGGCCGCATTATATCTTGGGGGGACAAAAGAGCCTCAGAAAAAATAGGGTGGACCTCTATCATCGTGGAACACCTCGGCCCGTAACCGTCGAGTGGGACCAGGATATGAAGTGGGGACCAGCTTATTCCCTAGTAGGTTCACGTACCCTGGTCTTGTCTTCTACGGCGGGAGATTCCAAAGAAGGTGTCCGTATTAACCGGCCAGCAAGGTAGCCATAAAACGGTATATACCGGTGTTTTTTTACGCCGGTTGACGGTGGAAAATCAGCGGCAATCGAACCAAAAAGGGAGACACCGTTTGCTATCGCGCGGTATAACGTGTACCCGTGTTTTTTTTTCGCCTGTTGACGGTATATACCTGGTAGACAATTATTAGCTGAAGGGCTACCAAACCGAACGAGGGAGACATCGTTTTCTTATCACGGTACACCGTTTCTGTCAAATGGGCTATAGGGTGCATCCGGATATCCAGGGTCAGTTTGGACGGCTCGAGTCCGGGTGTGGTGTCAGGTCGGCGTACTATTACGGGGGACCGTAGTAAATAGGACCTACGGCAAATTACAAAAACCTACATATTTACCTTTTTTTACTAGCGATGTTGGGTCCTCTTAACTGTGGTCCCCCGTAATAGGACCGTAGCCCAGATGGGCGGGGGGGGGGGGGTGGGGGGCGTGCTCGTTGTTGTTTGCCTTAGTACATACCAGCATAGACCCCTTCTTTCGAGCCAAGGGCGCGGTTTCTGCTCCTGATAGAGACACCTCCACCATATGCGCATTAATTCCTGCATTTTCGATATACTAAGCGGGATGGGGAGGGCGTTGCTCATTTGTTGATTGCCCTACTAATTTGACCATTGGCCACGCGCCCCTTTCGGCGAGACGGGGGCACCGTTCCTATATACTCCCAACAATAGAGACACCTCCAACATTCGGGCGCTCATTACGTCGTTTTCTAGCACCACATAAAAACGTTTTGCTGATCTTACCTCCTTCCCCGTTCGCCGCTCTCTTGGCCACCACCTCTATCCGAGTATAGCGATCGTATTATCGCTACTATATCTAGTGTACCGATATTCTCCACGTCACATTCGTCGATCTTTTGCTCACCTCCCCTCTCCTCTAACACATACATGCCGTTCCTCTTTGTACAAAGCGGGTTGGGGAACCTTAGTACCGGTACAAAAGCTCGGGGGTCGAATCCTTCACACACGGTGTCGTCGGCAGGACACGGCATATTTTTGCACATCGGACAGATAGATCGCGTAGATCATCTAAATCCTAACCTGCGGTTATGATCAGCTATTTTGCAGGATCTATCTGCATCGCACACAGTCTAGATCCAACCGGGAAAAATGCAGAGTATGTATCCAACCCAGGAGGCACGTAGGAGGCACGTGCCATTTACATTTCATGCGGAGTATGCGGCTCCCACCCGGCAACATGAGCTAATTCATGCAGATCACACAGATCATACAGATCATCTACCCTGAAAGCTATAGATCGGGAAGGGAGGGATGGGTGACAGGTCTGATGTACCAGGTATTAAGAATATGTTTTAACCATGAGCTCGTTACTATTAATACTGCTGTATGTATGTAGAATCTGAGTGATCTAAAACAAGAACAACAACGCGTATGGGACGCTCATAAAATAAAGATTGCCGTTGTCGTCGTGGTATGCACCGCTGTGCCAGAGATGGCGGTATTATCGTCATTCTCTCACATAAAAGCCCCATTTAACTACTGTAGATAGGTGCGAGGTTTTACCTCTCGCCACTGCATGCAGCAGCAGCACTACTGTAGTAAATAGGACCAAATATTATTAAATACCTGGTACGTATTAATAGTAGAAATAGCGAAATATACGCGTACCTGTGGTATGGGTTTTTCTGTGTACCGTAGATCCTAACTGGTACCCCATAAAATAGGGTCTATATGCCAAGAAGTTTTTTTTCGTGTTTTGCTCTCGCTCGTCCACGAATTCAATGGGTCTTGATCTGAAGTATATACCAGGTATATCGTACACCCCCGTTTTATTACAACAGAACAGCAGACCCGCACCCACCAACATTTTTGGGGACAAATAAAATCATGCATACATAATAATAATACTCGAAATTGTTGTTGGGGCAATTTTGCACTTTTGCTCACGCATCGTACCTCGGACGGATCACGAGCTACTACAATACAGCAGTTAGTAGACGGCTGCCCCGTACGACTGCAGCAGCAAGCAGTATGTACTGCAGTGTGATACTGCTGCAATACATGCCTGAAAGTGGAAAGGTACCGCACCACAGCAGCGCCAGGATCTATCTTCGTACGTATCATCTGTTTGCAAAACGAGAGACATACCAGATTGACACTGGAGTACGCACTACGTACTACTGCTGTACCAGGTAGTGCTGCAGGAGCTATTCCTGCTGCTGTGCCTGGTATGCATACAGCAGCGTCACTGCGTCCACTAGACTTAGCGTGCTTCTCGTGCACGCAGTGTACCCGATACGTATAAGCAAACAACTGATTGTGCCAGTACCAGTATATTTCGCCGCATCAGTACCAGTATTAGTACCAGTACCAGTATTTTTGCATCCCAGTACTTTAATCTTGTTTATAGAACCAGATGCCAGATCGTACCGGACAAAGAGAGAAAAGCACTGTCGTCTGGACTGTCGGACCGCTCCAAAACAAGAGCCGCAAACGGCAAGCTTTAGCTTTTTCAATGCGCACTTCTGCTTTTCTCCATCCTCGGTTCACCCACCGCAAGCACGAGATACACCCTCCATCCCACGCAACAGACCATATCCCGGCGGACGCACAGAGGTCAGTGCTGCTGCACGCACAGAGCGAGGACCCTCGGAGCGAGCCGTGCCGAAAATCTGCAGCAGCCGGGACGAACCCAAAGCTACGAAAACAGAAAAAAGGTGAATATATGAAAAAGGGGTTCCCCGCTTCCTGTAGCCGCTAATACAATTTCAGAAGAGCCCTGATAAAGACCTCGGGGGTCGGCGCCGATAGCACAGGATTGCCGGCCAGCGGTGGCGCCTGGCCTGCGCCGCGAGCCTCTGGGTGCGCTCGGTGCAGCGCGTCGCCCTGTTCCTCTCCCGTCGCTGCGGTCACAGCTGGAGAGTTGCTTCTCCTCCTCCTTTGTAAATTGTGCTGTTTTTCTTTCTTGTACTGATCCGGAACCGTTAACTTTATTTTGTAGTAGAAATAGGCACGGGTGGAAAGTACACAAAATATACCAGGAATAGTGCACCGGGGATCCGGCGGTACTGTCAAGTCCGCCGGGCTGCTCGGAATGTTGGTTGGATTTTGGCATTTTGAGTGTTTTGGCTGTTTTTTATGCATACCCGGTATATATTTGAGATATTTTGGTGGATTCTGATAGATTTTGGGCTTATTATGTTGACTCCTGTTTTTGGTGTTTTGTGTGTTCGTTGTTTCGATCGTTGTGAGTTAAGAACCTGGCAGTGATTTGGCCAGCGCCGCAAGCAGCAAGTGGCGATGACGCTTGTTCGTCTAAATGCTGTAGGTTCTGGACTACACACACAGTATGCTGCAGTATCATGCGGCAGCAGTAGCGCGAGTAGTTGGTAGAGCGAGCTCGATGTCAGGTATTATACCTACAGCAGTACAGCAGCAGTACTGCCTTTGTTCGAAGATATCTCGTGTTGTTTATTTACGAAGTCAACCCCTTTAGGACCGCAGGCCCGTTTTGGGGACAAACTACTTGAAATTTGTCCCAAAAATGGGACTGCAGTTCTACAAGGAGGGGTTAAAAAACAAGAGCTCTGATGAGATCGGGGAGGATTTGGCATCCAAGCTCGTCTTACGATAGCTGTGTGTGATACTTATAGTTCGGTCGTGCGTACTATTATACACACTCCTAATCATACGTGCAGGTACGGACGGGTTTTATATACGCCCTCATGCAGGAAATACAGCAGTCGTTTATTTGTGACATTGTTGTTGTTTCATACTGACAGCAGTACCTGATATCCCAGTACCAGGTGCCAAAGGAGTCAGGAGACAGCACTTTCACCCCTTGGCGGACAGCAACTTTGCCTTGACACGCGTTGACTGATTTGACCCCAAATATATAGGCTGTAGTGTGGAACACTCGGCCCTACACCCTTGACAGCGCACATTTTGCGTTGTCTGACGTGTCTCCTGACTCCTGACGTCTTTGCCAGGTACTGGTTGGTGCCTCTCGTGCCGGGTATTGTTTCGTGCCTGCTGTCGTTTTGTGGCGTTGCTTCTCCTGTTTGTTATCGTTCAGTGTTTGCTTTTGTGGGTTGCTGTGTGTGCGTGTTGGTGTGTGTTACAGACAGACAGCAAGCACGATCTTGCAAAAAAAATACAACATGACAATCCTTGTCAGGTCGTTAAACTAAATTTGCAACGGGGTGTCAAACCCAACCTGATGGTCCAATCAACAATCAATATCAGTATCCAACATCCAACATGTTACCATTTTATTAGGAGGGAGCGCCCTCCCGTCTAGGGGACAAATTACTTAGAATTAGAGTTGAAATATATGTGTATGTACGTACCAGGCATGTGTATATACCTGGTATATACAGCAGTACTGCTGTTGTATTGGTTACCGGGGATAGAGCACTGCTGTACCGTTTTTATACTTCGTCCTTGAGAGATGGACACATCGTGTTAAGACACAATTCGATGCGAGTCGACGAGGGAAGAAAAGGCTGAAGTCTTCTCGCGATAAAAATGAAGGCACGTACCGTAGCGGGAAGGGGGGGAGAAGAGCCTGCTATGTGACCCCGGATCTGAGTTACGAGTTGGAAGTGGAGAGAGAGAAGAATATATGCGAAGACAATGAATGGGATGAGAAAAAAAAAAAAAAGAAAAAGACACGGACCCACCTTCCGCCGTCACAAGCTGGTGCCTGGTTGGAAGAGAGTATTCAGACCCCGTGACAAAAAACGTATGATCTGTTGAGGGATCTGAACTGTTGAGGGATCTGATCTGTTGGACGCGTGATAATGTCGCTATTACGGGGGGGGGGGGGAAATAGCAGTCAGGACCAAATACGCTCAGTAAAAATACGGTATTACAAGGCTCCCCTCCGGGCCGTGCCTCGGGGAGTGGCGCAAGAAATAATAATACTCGCCGTCGTTAGCAATACCTGCACCTGCGTCTCTTTAGAACTACAGTAGTAACTGCGTCCACCCTATCATTAATAAGGCCAAGTATTATGGGAAATTTTTGAGACGTTATTTCTGTCTTTTTATTTTGTGAGTTTTCGGGCTACAGAAAAGTGTACGTGAAGAACACACACACATATTTTTGAGGACAGATCATGTACCGCTGTTTGTGGCAATAGCAGTGTGGGATAATTGCTATTTCGGGGGACCATAGTTAATCGGACCTATGGTATCCATAAAAACCTATATATTTAACCATTTTTACTAACAATATTTGGTCCTATTAACTATGGTCCCCCGTAATACTACAGTAATACTCCGTATAAAAGTGTACGGGTAGTAAGTGGATATTGATCCTACACGGTATTATATACCTGGTAGTGTTTTTTTGTGTATACGAGGGGTCCTGATTACCAGGGCTCTCCGTAATAACCGGAGTTACAGACTTCACAGCACCGAAAGGAGCTGCACGACACGCGCAGGCAGCCTGATGCTGCTTCCGTGTGTACCGCTGGGTGCTCGCGTTTTTTTTACAGCGTGAACTTCGGTACTCGCACGCTTAAAAATACCAAAACAAGAAATGACATTGGTTTGATCGCTACCAGGTACCTGGTACCTGATACCTTGGTATCTGTTATGCGTCCCAGAGAGGTTTGGTGTGCGATGCTTGCGCTATATACGCACTAAATATCCGTTCCTCTCACAGTGCTGCTGTTGCTTGAGTTCCATCAAACCTACCACACATGTGGCAAGCTACCTGCAACCTCGGAAGCTCACGAGTTTTTTTACTATTTCCCAACTATAGGTACAGTCACTCCTTGAGTTCTGCAGCTTCGGATTTTTTGTCTGCCTCATACGTACACGGAATGTATTTGCTGCGTAAGGCCATACAAGAAACCCGTACGAAGTACGCGCGATCGAAGTATCACACACAGCTTGCATAGACGAGCTTTCGACGAAATCATCGATCTCGCAGCTGTTGTTGCTTGTTCCGTTGAACATGGAAAGGACGACACTCTGCGACTCTTACACCATACTCGTGTAATATTTACAGACGCTCTTGCCATACGATGTGATACCCTAACTGCCCGCCCCCCCCTCCCTGCGCCACAATCGCTTCTTCTCTATGCAACCCCCTCAACCATCGTGCGCGACCTTGCCGCTGCCAGAGAAAGGTCCTGGAAGGTTCGGAGAAAACGAGCGAGGCTCCAATAAGCCAGGTCGCCGTAAACTGCAACCTCTTGTCGTCTGGTACAGCAGTAGCTTCTCGGAGGTGGCGTTGGCTGCTCGGCCCAAGACATTTGTCGGTTCTCCTCCGGATTTTTTTCGGAAGCGCAAGCGTATCCCCGCTAGAACTGCGGCACCCATTTTGTCGGGGGGAAAGTAATTGAAATTTAAATCTGGGGTCATTTTCGTCACGGTAGCTCGCTTGGAATCGGGGTGGAAGCGTAATGGTTGACGCCATGGACACGACGGACGACGGGGAGGATGTCCCGCCCTTGCCCCCCACCGGTGCTGCAACCGCCGCGACCACCACCAGTGGAGGTAGTGGCGGCGGCGGGGGCGGCGGCGGTGGCGGCGGCGGCGGCGGTGGTGGTGGTGGTGGTGGTGGTGGTGGTGGTGGTGGTGGTGGTGGTGGTGGTGGTGGTGGCGGTGGCGGCGGCGGCGTTGGTGCTGGTGCTGGTGCTGCTGGTTCCGGTGCTGCGACTGCTACGGTTTCTTCGAGTCCTCCACTAGTGGGGTCCTCATCGTCCACGTTGTCGTCGGCTTCACCACCTTCCTTATCCTCGCCGTTACCGGTTGCGGAGATGGGGGCGGTGGCGCCGCCGCGGCCAACCGGGTCGCCGGCGGATGGTGGCGACGCGGTTGCTTCGAGTCCGTCGTTGGTGGCAAAAACATCGTCATCATCGTCATCATCATCATCGCCACCACCACCACCACCACCACCTTCTTCTTCGTCGCGGTTGTTACTGTCGTCATCGACGGCTTGCCGGCCGGGTGATGGGGAGGGACGGGCGGGGCTGCCTTCCGCTAGTGCTCCTGCATGCACATCTACTGGGGCGACGGCGGCTGTTGCTGCTGCTGCTGCTGCTGCCGCTGCTGCTGCTGCTGCCTCGAAATTTTCCATTTCGAGGTTTGCTGTCGCGACTGGATGTGCGGGTGCAGCAGCATCACCACCACTAGAAAAAGAAGCACTACCACCAGCACCAGCGGTGGCGGCTCTTTCCGGGTGCGTGGGGGAGAAAAATGTAGGGGAACAAGGGGCGGGGCGATCGAAATTGGAGGTTGGGGAAATCGGTCGAGCTGGGGATGAACCGATAGCGAGTTGGGAAACGAGATCGGTACCAGCATCGGCATCAAAATCGTCAGCAGAATCGGTATCGGAACCAGCAACTGAATCGACACCGGGGCCGGCAACGGAATCGGCAGCGGAATTGGCAGCGGAATCGGTACTAAAATCGGCAACTGAACTTGCACGAAAATCGCCAGGGCGATCGACAACGGAATCGACATCTCAATCGGCGCCGGGATCGGTACCGAAGTCGGCACTGCAATCGCGAATGGCATCGGCACCTAAACCTGCAACGGAAGCTGCACCAAATTCGGCAACGGATTTGGCGTCAAAATCGGCGCCGGAATCGGCACCGGCAGTGGCGACAGCGGTGGGAGGATCAGCGGGGTCGCCATCTACCGCAACAGCAGCAGCAACAACAGCACTAGCGAGTCCAAAGACGACGACAATGTTGGCGGGGACAGCTGGAGACCAAGGCCGGGAGAGGGGTAGGGTATCACCGCTGGCTCCAAATAATATTGTTCGGGGTGCGGGACTGACGGCGGCGGCCACGGCGAGAGTTGGAAGAAGGCAAGTGGGAACGGAATCGCCGTCCGCTTCTGTTCCGGAAAAAAACCGAACGGATCCGCAGATGGCTCCTCCTCCGCCCGTGGCTGCGCCCCCATCTGCTTCCGCTGGTGATGGTGCTGGTGGTGCTGGTGCGCGTGCTGGTGCCGCCGCTGCTGGTGCTGCCGCCGCTGCCGCTGCTGCTGCTCCTGTTGTCGCTGCTGCTGGTGCTACCGGTAGTGATGGTGGTGGTATTGCTGCTGCTGTTGCTCCGCGTACTGCTGCAGCTGCCGATGCTTTCGCCGCTTCCAGCAACACCGACACCGGACTTACAGCTAAAGAAAACTCGACCCCGGCGGTTACCAAAGACGGGTGTTCCGTTGCTGCGGAGGCGGCACCTCCTCCGGTGGGCGCGTTTGCGGGTGGCGGGGGCACGGGGGCGAGGGCCGCCGGGGCCGCGGAGGGTGGTTTCGCCGGAGGTGGTGGGCAGGGGGTGGGGGCCTCGCGCGGGGAGGGGATCGTGCGTAAGACTGCTGTTGAGGAAGGGACTGCAGCCAGGCTGCTGCCCGGAATTGCACCAAGTCGGCGGTGAGATATATAGAGATGTTTTGTAACGTTTTTGTTTTTTTCTTTGGAATTTGTTCGTCGCTTCTTTTTTTTTTTCCGGTGTTTTTTTTTCGGATGTATGTTTTGTTATTATTATTTTTTTGGTCGTTCTGAAGTATGCGTGTAGTCTACGAAGGCACCTCCCGTCTTTTCGACACATTTTTTTCTTTAGATTCGCGCGGGAGCGTCAAGAGGGGTTCGGGAGACGTATGGTTTTGTCTAGATATGTTGCTCTTCAGTTTCTACACCAAGCAATAACTGTGTAATTGTCGCGCTGACAGTATGAATGAATGAAATACGAAGTATGCCACTTTGGCCGGGACTAGAGTCCCCATTTGGAAGCTGAGGTGGACATCAAATTGAAATCTGATGTGGATATCAAATGTGGATTGAAGTTTCCCACCTTTCCTGGTCTGGCTCGTTGTATCGTTGTGGGCTCGTACCCTGCCTGGTACGATGGCATTTTTTTTTTTTTTTTTGCTCTGTTTTTACGCCGATTAATTTTTTCGATTTTGTTTTTGTTTTTCATCTGTCTCACTAGTATGTGGCCGCATAATTTGTGTCTATTCTCTCTATTCCGGGGGGACCATAGTTAATAGGACCTACGGTACACACAAAAACCTATATATTTCCCTATTTTTACTAACACTATTTGGTCCTATTTACTATGGTCCCCCGTAACAGGATAACATTTTAAGACAGGCACTGGGTTTTGTTTGATGGTTGTAGAAATAGCGGAAAGGCAACACGCACAAACCACAGCGGTATCCGGTGATACGTGATGTATGCCACAACGTACCTAAATATAAGACCGTTTTGATCACATGGTAGTCTGCAAACTGTCCTTGAGTGTTCGGGACAGAGCCGTATTTCAGCGGTGTTTTTTTTTTTAATGTTTTTGTTGGTGCCTTCCTTGCCTTGCTTGGATTCTCGCACCCTCTATGCGTAAGACAACCCGAACCAGCAGTTGATCACGCCTTCGTAACCGAAGATGCTATTGAGAACCCTCTGGCCGGCAATGCTGTCCCCGTCTCGTGTTTAATATCAGAGTCTGAACGGTTACTATATTCACGGACAGATTATTGCCATGTGCCATCTCCCGTCACTGCGCCTACGTCGATATTGGGAACAAATTACTCGGCTTCAATATAGTCATCGGACCCCCCCCCTCTCCCCTCCTCGCACACCTCCCCCGGTTTCCCCAACGAACCGCAGGACTGATTCGAATATTTCTTGGCTATCGCCCGCCCCCCCCCCCTCGACTATGTCATTGATCTGCAGGACTGATTCGAATACTTCCACGCATCGTACATACCAGGGTATCAGATATAGATCCTTCCCACTTGATAACCTATCGGTAAATGTTTTAGGGAAGAAATATGTATTCCTGATCTGCAAGACTTGTATGATCTGATCTGGATGGTTTGCATGATCGGTATGAGCTGTGTGAGCTAGCTCATGTTGTTGCCGAGTGGGAGCCGTGCAGTCGGCATGATCTACAGCAGTATCATGATCTACACAGATCATGTACGACACCTCATCACTGCATATTGGGATCTGCATGACGTAAATCATGATCTAGATCTGTCCGATGTGAGAATGCTTCACCGCCGTAGCCCCCCCCCCCCCCCCCCTATCCCCTCCCTCGGCTATTTTGACAATCTGCAGGACTGGGGTGACTCTTCCGCGGCAGATGCACGGGCAGCACACTGCCACTCCCACTGCTAACAGTACCACCAGCGGCGGCAGCAGCACCAATACCAGCAGCAGCAGCAGCAGCACCAGCAGCAGCGGCGGCGGCAGCAGCAGCAGCACAAATACAAGCAGCAGCAGCAGCAGCGGCAACACAGGCAGCAGCAACAACAATACAAGCAACAACCGCAACCACAGCGACACAAGCAGGAGCAGCAGCAGCAGCAGCAGCCACAGCAACACTGGCTTCCGAAGTGGTGCAGCCACCGCTGCAAATCCTCGCTTCCTAGCTGGGACGAGCACCGCGGCAACATCCAACGGGGCCGTGCCTCCCGCTGCCGCTGCCGCTGCTGCCGCTGCCGCTGCTGCTTCTGCCGCCGCTGCCGCTGCTGCCGCTGCGGCTGCTGCTGCTGCTTCTTCTTCTTCTTCTTCTTCTTCTTCGGCTGGTGATGCTTCTCCCGCCGCTTCTGTCGGTGCCTCTCGTAGGGTTGCTGGTGCTGGTGGTGCTACTGCTGCTGGCGCTGCTATTGTTGGCGCCCCCACTGGCAGTGGCTCTTCGCCAGGCCCCTTAGTTTCCATAGTGTCTACTGCTTCTGCTGCTTCTACTGTTGCTGCTGCTGTTAGTTCTAATAGTGTTGTTTCCAGCAGTGTTGCTGCTGGCGGTGGTGGTGGTGGTGGTGTTGGTGGTGGCAGTGTCGTTGGTGTTGGTGGCAGTGGCGGCGCCGGTGGTGGTGGTGGTGGTGGTGGTGGTGATGGTGGTGGTGGTGGTGGTGGTGGAGGTGGTGGTGGTGGAGGTGGCGGTAGTGGTGGTGAGGGTGGTGGTGGCGGTGGTGGTGGTGGTGGGGATGGGGGTGCATCGGACAGCACTCAGGTTGCAACGCGCTTGCTCTCGTCGTTAGCGGGGATAGATTCGACGACGACCAGCATCCGCGATGGAATGTCGGTTACGGTGACCCCAGCGCCTGTGGTACGACACACCAAGACGCCCAGGAGAACGCCTCCTGTCAGCAACCAGGGCGTGCGAGGATATGGTAAGGGTTTTCATAGAAGGGGGGGGGGTGGGGGGGGGGGTGTTATCATGCATGGCCGTAGTAGTATGATCACAGAGGGGCTTGGGGCTGGGACGCGAATTGGGTATGTCTGGTCTAGTTCGATTGTTCGATGGTTTGTGTGCGTACTTGCTCTGCTTTTTCAGTCCCCGGTGGTTTGCCAACACACCGTCAAGGCGTACCATGGAGGGGTTGGTTGGCATGTTTTTGTTTCTGTTGCTGTTTTAGGCATTTTTTTTCTTTGGAGAACCTCGGTTAGGGCTTTTTATCAGGAATGCGTATGTCACGGGATAAAAAAACGCGCGGACGGCGCCCGTTCTCACACGAATTGAGCCAAACAAAAGCACGTGCTGCATCCGAAAATATTGAAAGGCGTTAATACACGGGGAGGGGACAATATCATCCCCTTCCGGAACAATAGTAGGGGTTTCCAGCATTGTGTGGAGGCATTACCCACCAGGGCTTATTTTTAATGTTCCGCGAATGGCAATACTTTCACGAACGGCGCGTAGATTCGCGAACGCAAGCGTACGTGTATAGCGCGCGACTTGTTGTCGTTTACACCTCTGCTTTTCTTGTTGTGCTTATTCACGAGGTGGTCGTAAGCGCTGCTACAAATACGTCAGCAGCGAGAGGGTGTAGGGAACCAACAAGGGTTTTATAGAGGGTTTGGCAGTGTTTTTTTTTTGGGGGGGGGGTAAGGTACACCGGGTTTTCGTGTAGGGGTTTAACATTTTGTATATGTGTGTGTGTACCGCTATTACCTCAAATATGTCAGCAGCCAGCGGATGCGGGCATGTTCCAAGGGTTTTCAGATATTGGGGTGGGATGTTCTTCCTATACTATGTGTGTGTGCTTTTTAGTGTGCTTTTGTGCCCTTTCGTGTCTATGGCTTTTTTCCCCGTGTCTTTCTTCGCTCTTTTTGTGTGTGTGTTTTTGGGGGTTTATGCATGTGTGGTTTGAAGCATGATTCCGTTTTTGTTGCGTGTGAGTTTTTATTTGTTTTTTCCTTCCTTTACACCATGGGGCTTTGCTTATTTTTACATTTGCACGCCCTCTTCCCCTCCCCCCTCCCCCCGCCCCACGCCCCCCGCCCCGCGTATGTTGATATTGCCTCCACCGTGCAATCCTCTTCATGTTCGCGTGTTTTCAGGAGGCGTGTCTTCTTTGCAAGCCCCGGGGGCCCAGAACCCGTCGGCATCCTCCCCTTCTCTTCAACAACAAGTTCAACCACAACTTCAAGTGCAACAAGAGCACGCACCACCACAACAACAGCAGCAACAGCAACTACGTCAGCAACAGCAGCAGCAACCACCACAACAGCAGCAACAACGCCCGCAACAGCAACAACAACAGCCGAACCCACCACCACCACCATCACCATCACCACCACCACCACCATCAACACGGCAGCAAGAGCAGCAGCAACCGCTCACGCGGCGGCGTAGCGGTGGCGTTGGCAGTGGTGTTGGCGGTGGCGGGGGGGGGAAAGAGGGGGACGGGGGAGAGGAGGGAGACAAGGCCTATCGAGCGACAAAGACCTGGTCTGTCGAGGAACTTGAGCTGCTGTGGGACCTCAAGACCAGAGATCGTGAGTCACCCCCGAAAGGCTATTACGGAGGGCCGTATTAAGTAGGACCTACGGTACACATACAGACCCTATATATTTCCCATTTTTTACCTACAACATTTGGTCCTATTTACTATGGTCCCCCGTAATTGAGAAGGAGTGGAGGGATAGAGAGGGGGTGGGGTTATGGCGGGGGGGGGGGGGGGGTGTACCCGTGTCGTGCTTGGCCGCAGGCAATCGTATGACCACAGCCCCTCGCAACCCTTTCAATGGAGCGGGGGGTGGGAATGGGAGTGGGGGGGGGGGGGTACTCATTATCATGTATGGCCGTAGTCGTATGACCGGGGGGGGTGGGGGGGGGGGAGGGGGGGACTCTCGTTCGTTGCTTGCCTCACGTGATGTGACCATTGACCACGCATCTCTTTCGAGATGTAGAGCACCGTTCCTACTCCTAGTAGAGACACCTCCAATAGTTTGGCGCTCAACACGTTGTTTCCGCATGTGTTCCGTAGTTTTTTTTGGTAATCTTACGAGGGGCGGGGGGGCGGGGGGGGTCATTTTATGCCACTACAGTGCGGTAAGAGAGAGAGTCGTGTAAGGGTAAGGCAGAGATGCGTGCCGTTACAGTGCGGTCGGCGGGGGGGGGGGGGTGGGCTTAGTGTCATGCATGGCCGTAGTCGCATGAGCATAAACCCTCGCATCCCTACAATGCCGGAACGGAGCACGTCGGGTTGTTCACCGCACCAGGCAGACGTTGCTTGCCACGCCAAGCGCGAAGCGAAACGTGAGGTGGTTTGGCGAGTCGCATGAAGAGCGATGAGCGGCATCCTGCTCAAGAAACGATTGTGAGCCGGGCTCGCACATGGATGACAGCTTCGAAATGAATTAATTGCCTTCTTTTCTGATGTGCCCACTTCCTCCTCTACCAACGTAAAGCTTACAGTACAGACTGTTTCCCCTCACCACCCCCCCCCTTCAAACAATGATAATACTCGTATGTTTTTCAAAACAGATAGCCGCCCTGTTCCCGACTCTTACTAAATAGTTGCGACGCTGATGTGGGAGGTACACCCTTTCCCCTCTCCCCGCCTCCTTCAACACGACTGACGCCCCCCCCCCCCGCCCCCCGCCCCCCCCCCCCCGGTCAATTTTTCAAATGACTAAGGCAAGCAACAAATGAGTACGCCCCCCCCCCCCCCACACCCTCACACACACGCCTCTCCCAAAACATTCGAAACCGAGAAAAAACAGCCGACCCCCCCCCTGCAGCCTCACGGTCGATTCAGCGTGTACCTCCCTTGATTCTCGAGGTAGAGGGTACATGGTTGGACACGAATGATGATAATACTAGCCGAGTTTCGGCCTGTCCATGCCCAATACGTACCCTTACCCGTGCGTAAGAACAAACCGGCACCACCCTCGGTTCTCCAGCTCGCTCACCCCCCCCCCCCCCCCCCCCCCCCTGCCCTCCCGCCCTGAAGTCTCTCCCATTGCTGTCTCTGGAAATGCCTACACCGGAAATTAAAATCAACTCATTGAAGCTGTCATCCATGTGCAAGTCCGCCTCACAAGCGGTTCTTAGTAGGATGCGGCTCACCCTTCATGCGACTCGCCGGACACCTCACGTTTCGCTTCGCCCTTGGTGCAGGCAATGTCTTGCCTGGTCGGTGAAAACTCGACATGCTCCGTCCCGGCATTGTAGGGATGCGAAGGTCTATGGTCATACGACTACGGCCATGCATGAGATCGAGTACATCTCTCCTATCGAGTACACCCCTCCCCCCTAAAGCTGTCATCCATGCGCGGAAGTCCGCCTTACAAGCGGTTGTTAGCAAGGAAGCGGCTCTCACCCTTGTTCATGCGACTCGCAGAACACCTCACGTTGCGCGCTTTTGGCGCAAGCAAGCAATGCCTCCTGCCTCGTCGTGGAAAACCCGACGTGCTCCGACCCGACGTTTTACGGAAACGACTACGGCCATGCAGGATGTCGAGCACGAGTACACCCCCTCCCCTCACCTCCCCGTTCTTCGTGAAAAAAGACCCCCCTCCCCCAAAAAAGACCAAACATTTGAAAAGGAAATGGAAACAATAGCCGACTTCGTTCCCAATGGGGTGGTCGGGCTGGCGTGGAAGACCCCCCCCCGCCCCCCCCCCCCCCCCCCCCCCCCCCCCCGGCTCTCCCCGGTCATACGACTACGGCCTTCATGATTAACGAGTACCCCTCCCTCCCCCCCCCTCTCCTTGGCTCTCGAAACATTTATGACTATCCCCCCCCCCCGTCCCTCCTTCAAAAACGATCGAAACCCCTACCATCGAATGCCATCGAATACAAAATACCAAATTTTTGGATTTTATTTTAGGGAAACAAGATACCAGGTAGCCGATTTGACCCCCAACCGTGTCGGCGGAGCTGATGTTTAAAGCAACATCTCCCTCCCAAAACACATATGGCCGCTCCCACCTCCCCCCCCCCCCCCCCCCCTCGCCCCCTCCCAAAAAATATCGAAACCCCGGTCACCCAACCGAAATAATCTCGGAGAAAACTCCCAAAATAATTACCCCGACTCTTGCGTCTCAGCCGGGTGGTGGAACTGGTGTGAAAAGCTACCGTCCACCTCCGCGCCACTGCCAAATCATTGCTGGCCTTTTCCCCCTCGCCCTTCTCTCCCCCTCTCTCCCCTTCCTGAATCATCTAACCCATGCCCCCCCCAAATTTCCAATTTTTCGAAACATTTTTTAGACAAAATTGAAACAAAAGTGCCGACATTCCCCGCAACCGGGAGGCAGAGCTGGACTGGTGTGAAAGTCTACTTACTGTATGATGCCACCACTCCCCCCCCCCCCCCCCCCCCGCCCCCGTTCCACTTTCACCCACCTCCAAATATTTTGCTGATCGTTTTCCTCTCTGCCCCTCCTGCCCCCCTCTCCCCCTCCCCTGCCACCCCCTCCTTGCCCTCTCCTCCCTAAAACATCGAAAACCCCTCCCTCCCGAAAAAAAAAACAATAACATTTACGAAAAAAACTCGGAAAAAAAAAACAAACGAAAAACAAACGATAAAAAAACAAAAAACAAAAAAAATAAAAAAATAGCCGACTTGCCTCCTAACCGAGTGGCCGAGGTGATGTGGAAGGCTACGGGGATCCGCAAGACCGGAGACCAGTGCCGCACGCGATGGACCAAGGTTGACGACCCCTCGATCACGAAGGGATCGTGGACCGCGAAAGAGGATGAGCTGCTGTCCAGCGCTGTCAGGGAGAGAACCACGGGCGACTCCCCCCCCCCGTGGGTAGCTGTGAGTGGGGGTGGTGGGGTACACAACTTGTTTTGTTTTGTTTTTTTTTTTCGATTTTTTTTTTACGAACGTGTTTTATTCCCCCGATTTTTTTTTTCCCCCCCGATTTTCTTTTTTTGGTCGTCGTTCGTCGGGACAGACCTCGTGCTTTTGGAAGTGGTACTCCGGAGTTTCGTAATGAGTTATTTTTTCAATGGTTGTGGGCACGAAAAGAGCGAAAACACCCCCACAGATCTTCGGCGAAGAACAACCCCAGAGCAGGTGACACCTCGTTCGTGTCACCTGCTCTTATGTTTTTTTTTCTCCGGCGAAATGTGGAAGAACTGTTGAGGGCCAACGCCCCGAAGGGTAGGTAGGGTGGGCCGTAACTGAACCGAGTCCGGCGAGAAGGCCTCGCAGCCTAGGTTTTTGTTTGTGGGTGATCTCGCGCGAGTCCCACACTACCTGGAGGAGGTGACTGTCCCGCTTGGCTATCTATCTCCCCACCGCACCTACCTGCCCCTCTCGGGGTGAGTGAGATGAGTGAGGTCAATCAGGTCGGGTCAACGTCCCCAAGCGCCGGTGTGGCAACGAGAGCTATGGGTTAAATTGGCACACGACGCGAAAAATTGAACGTGGAAGTGTGGTGAGCGTGAGCTTTGTTTTTACCAATCCGCCGGAGGATGAAAAGAGGAAAAAAAGTACTGTTACGGGGGGCCATAGTTAACAGGACCAAATATTGTTAGTAAGAATGGTTAAACATATACCAGGTAGGTTTTTATGTGTATCATAGGTCCTGTTAACTATGGTCCCTATGAACTAACTACACCAGTAGTAAATGTTATTCGATGTATACTCTTAACACATTGTTTCAGTATACCTTTAGGGACACGCTTACCTGGAACTACAGTAGTTTACCTGTAGTACTGTACTGGCTGGTTTGCTCTCGACGTTTTTTTTTTTCAGTCGATTTTTTTCATTTTGCTTTTTTGTTTAGTTGTCGTTTTTGGGGCGAAAGCTATTACGGGGGGGCATAGTTAATAGGACCAAATATTGTTAGTAATATTAGGTAAACAGATAGGTTTTTGTGTATACCATAGGTCCTATTAACTATGGCCCCCCGTAATAGTTGGAATTAAAGTATAGGGTTATTTTGCAGTAGGCACCCCTTTTAGGACTGCAATCCTGTCTTGAAAAAAAAAAAAAACTATTACGGGGGACCGTAGTAAATAGGACCGAATATTGTGAGTACAAATAGGTAAATATATAGATTTTCGTGTGTACCGTAGGTTCTCTTTACTATGGTCCCCCGTGATAGTTGGGGATGCGAGTGGTTTGACCCCAAAGCGGGGCTGCAGTCCTTGTTGATGTCACGTTTTTGGGGACACACTATTTTACTTGGGATTAGTACAGGGTGATTTTTGCCGCGGGGGAAAAAAGACGAAGGTTGTCCGCATCGAACACCTCATCTGCAGATAGATCATCTACCGATATATGACTTGCACGTAAATTATCGAAAGACAGATCAGCTATATCGGCTAGATTCCCTGACCAGCCGACATACTACGCTGCGCAGGATCTGCACAGTACAGATCCGACCGAGGAGACATGCATGTGACAGATAGATCATGCAGATTAGAAATTTACGGCTCACGGATCGACACCCGGATCGGACCGCGGGTTTTTGTGGGCGTTTCCCTCAGATTTCGGACACGTGCTTCAAAGGCAAGCGGACGTCGAAGCAGTGTCGGGCGCGGTTCATGAACCACCTGGACCCTTGCCTACGGCACAGTCCGTGGACTTTCACCGAAAACGCCGCTCTCAAGGTTAGTTGGCCAAGTGATGAGCATTGTGAAGCTCAGTCCTTTTAGGACCGCAGTCCCGTTTTGAGGACAAACTACATAAAATTCGAGTGCTTCGTCCCCAAAACGGGACTGCAGCAACAAAAGGGTTACAGGAGCTCCCGGCGGACGGGGTTTTCAGCCAAAAAACGGTATATACCCATATCGTATCTTCCTGGCGGTCTGTACACAAGTTTATAGATAACGCCATACGAGTAACAGTTTCATACGATGTTAACCGCCCTACCCCTCTCACCCCCAACCCCGCTCGCGACATGCCATTTTTTTTGTGAACAACGCCTCCTTTTGTTTTTATCGGTGGAACGTTTCATCAGGCCGCCGCCACGGCGTACCAGGGGAATACTGGGCGTCAGATTAAGTGGGCCAGCATCGTCAAGGACGTGCCGGAGCTCAGAGGTGACACGAATCTCATTTTTTTTGTTTTTCATTTTTTTTCGGGGGGAGGGGAGGGGGGGGGGGGGGGGCGGGGGGTCCTTTATTTCAAAATTATTGCGCACATACGTCAGCTGTGAGTTCGACCGATGGGGTGGTTGATAGTCAACTTTATTCCTTATTTTTTTTCGTGCGGGGTCTCCTTTTTTTCCGAAATTATTACGTACGTACGTCAGCTGTGAGTTCGACCGATCGGGTCGATACTCAACTTTGCGAGCTAGCGTGAGACGACGGACGCGCCTGTTCTTTGTATCCCATTTATGATCTGGAGGTGTCTGTGCGGGAACCATTCTCACGCAGCTTTTCAATTTGCAAGGTTATCATAGGCCGTTTTTTTGTGATACGCTGTTGTCTGTCCTTGTGTTTTTTCCCGTTTTTTTTCTCGTGTATTCCCCCCCGCCCCCCCCCCTCCCCCCCTCCCTCGGTCATACGACTACGGCCATGCATGAGATCGAGTACATCTCTCCTATCGAGTACACCGCCCCCCGGTGTAGTCTGTGTGTGTCGTGTGCAATTTTTGCTTCGTTTTGTTTTTGTTTCAGTCTGTCTTATATGGTTCCCCTTTTATCGGGATGCGATTGGCTTGAAATCCAGGGGGGTGTCGCGAGTCGAAGAAGTGGAACACAAGGCGTTCTTTTTTGGGTGAAGGAGGGCCTGAAGTGATTTGCTGCTGCTGCTGCTGCTGCTGCTGCTGCTGCTGCTCTTACCGCTGCTGTGGGACTGACTGACTGTGTTCTCGCGGACGCACCCGTTTTTTAGAGGAAGTATGTTTTGTTTTTTTCGAGGCGTCCAGAAAAATGTGTTCCTTAAGATACCACACACGCGCGCACACAGAAGCACCGTTTGTTCGTGGGTATCAGTCACTCTGGTTGTTGTTGCTGTTGTTGTTGTGGATGTGGTTGTAGTTGTTATCACATGAACTCATGCGAAAACGTTGGGCCGTGGTAACATGACAGGCTCCAAATGGGAAGACCTTGAGGTGCGGCTAGTGGTGTACCGTGGCTTCCACAAAGTAAAATCGTGGGGGGGGGGGGGGGGGGGGGGGGTGATGCGGATAGAGTACAGCGCGAAAGATAGCACAAAAGCTGTCATACAAAACTGAAAGTGCACCGCTCGCCCTTGGAGGTTGCAAAGCCCGAGTTCCTAGGGACCCCAGGTCTTTGAGGATGGCGCTCACACGCCAACAACACCCACACCCACGCAGAAGAACCTACCGTCTACAGAAGGAAGGCTTAAACTTGAACCGAGGTTGGCTGGCTGTTGTACCGTGGCTGCCTCATAGTATACCGCAGATTACCTTGAGGGTGGTGTCGTAACTTCCTATTACGGGGGGCCATAGTTAACAGGACCAAATATTGTTAGTAAAAATGGTTAAACATATAGGTTTTTATGTATACCATAGGTCCTGTTAACTGTGGTCCCCCGTAATAGTATATTTTTTATCGCGTGCCTGCGAGTTTTGACACGACCCGCGCCCCAGCCCTGGTTTTTATCAGGGTTCGTAGGAACCGACGGAGGTGCCAGTAATAACCGGTTATCGACCTGCCGGGTGGGGTTCTGTGGTACTTCTTATGTCCCCTATTCCCGGGGGGTAAACACGCCCCCATTTCCATTGGAAACCTTTCACAAACGTTGACTACAGCATAGAGCAGTAGGCAAAAAAACGGTAACAATACCAGGTGAGTGAACAAAAAACGAAAAAAAACGGTAACAATACCAGGTGAGTGAACAAAAAACGAAAAAAAAATAATGACTTGGCGTGAAGAAATGTATATCTATGGAAACCTCGGGGACGGTCACTATTCATCCCGGGGTTCGCGGTTGCAACCGGTTGATAACTGCACAAGCTGTTTTTTTTTTTTTACCGGACACGTACAGTAACGAACCCCAGGAAAGCGGATGCCGGGCTGGGTTTCCTAAATTTCGATTGGGCGTGATTGGGCGTGTTCTACACTGTATACTGACTTGAATTCCGTAAAAGCGCTCCCGAAATTATTACCGTACGTTTGTATAAAATCCCAGGGTGCCTTTTTTACTGCTCATTTTTCTCATGCGATGTCCGGTGCTGTGTGTACCTGTTGGGGTGCTGCGGTGCCTCCATGTTGCAGGTCGAAGCCCAGACGCTGCGCGGAACCAGCACAAGATGATGGGTAGGCCTCGGGCCGTCTTCAAGTCCTTCACGCGTTCGGTGAGAGAAGCATGTGGGTGTGTGTCATGATTGTGTCGTGAGTATGTGTGTGTTTTCCCCGTTAGGATGATGTTGGTGTTGGTAGGGTTGGTCGGGGTAAAGATAGTACAAGGTTCCACGCTTCAAACAAACCCTCGCTTCCCGCTTGATGATCTACAGTAGCGTATTTCAAGGCAGATCAGATCTATTCCCGATAACGTATGTGTCGACCGCCAAAAAAAACAAAAAAAAAGGAGTGACGGCAACCAAAAAAAAACAAAAAAAAAAACACACCCCCGCCAGATGCCGACGCCTCCACGCACCCGTGCAGTGACCTGATTCCGGTGTGCAAGACATGCGCTATGATATGTATGTGCCAGACGCGCAGTGCGGGAGGTCGCGGATGAGTCTCCTCCTGGCAGTTTGGTGATGTCTCCAGAGTCAGCAGGTCTAAACGCTGTTAATAGTGGGCTCTATACCTGCATTGGAAATAGGCGAAGATATGAAACAAGGGCCCAAAAACTGGCTCTTCTGGGAGGGCTTAATTCCGTTCACCATGGTGAATATCGAAATCATGGAAAGTGGTGCGCCAAACAGAACTCACCACCATTTCCTGTGGTTTGTGTAACGTCTACCGCAAGCAAGTCCTATCTGAGTTCATTGGGTTGGAGATGCGCACCACCCGTTCTCAAATCGACTATTACGGGGGGCCATAGTAAATACCCCCAGGACCTACGGTACACACAAAAACCTATATATTTCTTTATTTTTACGAACAATCCTTGGTCCTATTTACTAGGGTCCCCCGTAATAATATCGACGATGTTTCTTGATTTTTTGGGTGTACGTATGTGGGTGTACGTATGTACATACTTCGAAGCAACATACCGGTATCTGGTATTATGCCATCAGTCAGGAACCGAAGACGACGACGTATCGCCAACTAATGAAAGAAAATAGTTTCAAATATACCGGGGGCGAAAAAACAAATAGCTTCGAGGCGGACTGAAAGTGCTCATGAGGCTAATACCGGGGGCGGATTTATCCACAGAGCGTCGGGGCGCGCAGTCGCTGGGAATGCGGCGGGGTGCGGTGCGGCGCGACGGGCTCGAGGCATTGGAGGGATGCCGTGACGGACCTTTAGCGGGAGCGGGAGGGACACAAGAAACCGCTTGCGCTCGTAGCCAAAGCGAGTTTACAGAGCCGCGATGATGCGAAAGCTCAATCTTGAGAGAAGATGGAAGGCATCAATCGCGTCTTCGGAAAAAAGAGCTCAGGATTGCGGCCGAAGCGGTCTAAGGGCGAAGGCGGAAGCGGACAGGCTGCGAGCGGAAATGGCGCTGCGGGCAGAGAGGCAGCATCGGGCGTGAAAAGAAGAGGGTGTTGAGCGTGGCACGCACAGTATAGTGGATCGTGCTGTTTACCCATATAGTGGATCGTGCTGTTTATCCATTTTGTGTATTTCACGCTTCTTAGTGTCTATGTTATGATGTACCCGGTACTACTGTGCAGCAGGGATGTGTTGTTTCGTACCTCTCCTGTCCCGGAATATGAGCATTTGTTTGGATCCACTCTTTACGTTCAAGCGGTAATCATAGTTTGGGACATGGTGGTGATACATCTACCGCAGGTATAGTATACACCATGCACCAAGCACCCAAGTACCATGCACCAAGCACCTAAGTACGTGAAACATTCCCGAGCCCTCCCAGCTCGAGCCCGAGCCTTCCCCGGTCAAGCCCAAGTTCTCCGCGCTCGAGCCCCAGTCCTCCGAGCTCAAGCGGTAATCATAGTTTGGGACATGGTGGTGATACATCTACCGCAGGTATAGTATACACCATGCACCAAGCACCCAAGTACCATGCACCAAGCACCTAAGTACGTGAAACATTCCCGAGCCCTCCCAGCTCGAGCCCGAGCCTTCCCCGGTCAAGCCCAAGTTCTCCGCGCTCGAGCCCCAGTCCTCCGAGCTCGAGCCTAAGCCTGGGCGCTCCACGCTCGTGTCCGACCGAGCTTTCCCCCCTTGAGAACCAGTTCTCCGCGCCCTAGCCTGGCCCCGAGAGCCCTCCTCTTCTTGCGAACCTCCTCGAACCTTCTCTCGTAAGCCGCGACCGTCGCTTGGGCACGGCAGACGGCAGAGTGTTGTGTGCGATACCTGATATCATGTATACCAGGTATACATACGATATGTGAGGCAATTTGTACAATTAATACTCGTGTATTATGTGCTGGTATGTACGTGTTCGTTTTATAATGTATACTACTCTAATCTGTGTACCACAGCAGCGGCACTTCCGCCCAACTATTCGGAACTCTTATCTGTGTGCCACAGCAGCGGCACTTCCGCCCAACTATTCGGATGACGTGCTTGGCTTTTCGGTAGGGTTTGATCGGCTTATCGATGATGCTTTTTTTCAAGCCTAGAAACTCTCAAAACCACTTCTTTTTGCTGAAAAAAAGGCAATATCGCGCCCGTAACGGTGTTGAGGATATGTTCGCCAGAGCTACCACGGCAGTATGAATAGCACGCCGTGGTTGGGCGTTCTATTAGCTGGTGGGGTTGGCCGCAACGACGATATCTGCCCCCCTTGCCTCTCTTTACGCAATTAGCGGTTTTTGCAAGCAAGGGTCGTGAGGAATATGCTTGTCTACGACATTGATAGAAATATTTTCATGTCCATTTCCGCACCCACTTCCCGCCCTCCCGCCCTCGCCCCCTTCCTCCTTTCCTTCCCTCCGCTCCGTCCCTCTCTCGCTCCTTCACCCCCTCCCTCACTACCTCGCCCCCCCCCCCCCCCCCACCCTCCCCCCCCTGCCCTTCCCCCCCCTTCCTCCCTATCTCTCTCTCCCTTTTTTTTTGTTCCCCTTGTCCGTCCCCCCCCTGCCCCCGCTTCTGTGTCTCGTTGTCGTGTCTCTCCCGTGTCTTCCATGTTTTTTTTTTTTTTGTATGGCTGCCTCAAACACAACAAACACTCGATCTCCAGCCTGCTCAAATCCAGCCCGCTCAGCAACGAGCGCCCCGGATCGCCACCCCGCCTGCCGCTGCACAGCAAAACCAGCACCAGCACCAGGTTCAGCAGCAGCAACAGCAGTCTCTACCCCAACCACAGCAGCAGCAACAGCAGCAGCAGCAACAGCAACAACAGCAGCAGGTAGAGCAGGTAGAGCACAGCGTGATGTTCGCGCAGCAGCAGCAACAGCAGCAGCAGCAACAACAGCGGGTTCAGACGAAGCAGGTGTCTCCTTGCGGCCCCCTGCCTGCGTCTCCCAATCAGCTGCAAGAGGTGAGCGCGGTTGCATGATCCAGGAAAGTGAGCCTTCAAGGCTTCGCGTGTCTTTACGCGGAAGATTCACGCTGTGAGACCGCGATGGCAATGCGAACGAGGTCTTGGATGCTTTTTAATGATTTTGCTTCTACACCATTTCAGCGGCTGTATCTCACGGGGAATTCTAGAACGAGAATATATGCTGTCAGGACTACTTCATTGTTCTATGCGGTAGATTGTCCAATGCGGCTGGTAGTTCGTACAAGGGTATGGCTTTGGCCATTTCACAAGGAAGCAAAGATTTCGAGAAGAAAAAAAATGTGCTCAAAGATTGGACCAAAACCGGCAGACAGCCCAATCTCGTCGAAAATGGACCAAAATCGAGCGGTGAAAAACGATCGAGCGGTGAAAAACGATCACACCCCGGTGCGAACCGAGCGCTCTTCACGGTATGTAGGTTTCAACCCAGTGTAGTCCCATGACCTGCTTGTAGGTACCGCTCTGTCCCGAATTGTTAGCACGGTTTCGTTCCGAAAATAGTGTTAAAGCGGTGCTTATATAATGGGACAGAGTATCACCAACTGTTGATATAATAGTAATAGTATTGTGAAACGTCATTGGGATACAGGGTAGTTCCAGGGTCTATTCGGTAAAAAAACGCCCCCCCCCCCCGAAAACGGCTATAAGGTCTCCGTCGTATCACGCGTCCTGAATAAATTTCTTGCCGTCGGTCGGTCCGGTCCGTCTTGCAACCACAGCAACAACAGCAGCAGCAGCAGCAACAGCAGCAGCGGCAGCAGTTACCCCAGCAGCAACAACAATCGCAGCAGCAGCAGCAGCAGCAGCAGCAGCAGCAGCAGCAAGCGTCGCATGAGCAACTGCTTCCGCACCTCCAGCAACGCATGCAGGAGCAGCAGCAGCAGCAGCAGCAGCAGCAGCAGCAGATGCAGCAGACCCTGCAGATGGCAACAATTGATAGGCTGTCACGCACGCAGCATCAGAAACAGCAGCAGCAGGATTTGCAGCAGCGGCAGCAGCAGCAGCAGCAGCAGCAGCAGCAGCAGCAGCAGCAACAGCAGCAGCAACAGCAGCAGCGAGCGGCGGCGGCGGCTGCTGCAGCGGCAGCCCAGGAGCTGCATAGTCGTCAGCAGGTGAGCGAGGCGGTCGGTATCCGCGCGCGGGGGCGTTTACTCACAGTCGGGGGGGGCATTGAGGCGACGGGCGGGGAAGACAAATAATATTGTTACACGAGTTTCGTGGCACATGGGGAGAAGAGCGCCTGCCGCGGAGGGTGGTGTTTGGGGAGGTTACCGGGGGGTAAGAGCTTCTCCGGGGGACAGGAGAAGAATTGGATGGGGCGCGGCCGGGAGCCTAAACCCTGTCGCTGTTGTCCGATTTTACCGTGATTGCCACGCCTCCCGGGCCTAGGTTGCGCGCCAAGGCTAACCTCAGAGCGTCTGGCGTCAGCAGGCAAACTAACGCCCAGTTGATACGCTCCTGTCCTGTTCTATTGTTCGACTGGGTTCTCCTTTTCGTTTTCCGCTGACGCGTGCCACGTATGATTTTAAGGGTGGCGATCTAGATCATTCAATGCAGATATATCTAGTCCCGATATTGTATGATCAAGAATAATTCGTCTTGACCTGTCTAATCTGCACCATCTAGGATATGCTTCGTGGGTTGGATCTTGTACAATGCAGATCCTGCGCAACCTCTCACAATGGTGGATGGGGAACTAGATGATTCATATGTAGGTCATGATCTATCTGTACTTCCAGATAGATTCCTGTCCGAGGTGTGGACCATAGCAATCAAAGCCAAATATGTAATGTAAACATAGGGGGATGTATGTTTTTGTTATTCCATCGTGGGTTCTGATGCTTACTACATATGCCCACCTGAGTATATGAAGCATGTTTGGGTATTAACATGAAGAATTAATGTACCTTATAATTCCGTCCATGGGTGGTATAGCCCCCGTGATAAGTGCTTTTCCTAACCACTGTCTTTGTTGTCCGGGCTTTTACCGTGGGGTCGCACCTTTCGGGCGCAGGTTGCGCACCAGCACCTTATCCAGAGCGTCCAGCATCAGCAGGCGCAGCTTCTTCTCCTCCAGCAGCAGCAGCAACGCCAGGGGCAGGCGGGACACCACCCCCAGCACGAGCAGCAGGTGCAGCAGCAGCTCCAGCAGCTCAGGCAGGCCCAGCGGCAGCTCCAGCAGCAGCAACAACAGATGCAACAGCAGCAGCAACAGCAGCAGCAGATGCAGCAACAGATGCAGCAGCAACAGCAGTATCAGCTACCGTACCCACACCAGCAGCAGCAGTCGCAGCATCAGCAGCAACAGCAGCAGCAGCAGCAGCAGCAACCACCACACCAGCCCCAACCGCAGCACACCCCGCCACCGCCCCTACACGCCCAAGCTCACCACTACCTCGCGCAAGCGCAAGCGCCGCACGTGCCGCCGCCTATGTCACCGTCGTCATCATCACCTCCCCCTGCAGGCACCCTCCCGTCGGGCCAAACCTCCTCCCTCCCACGCGCAACCGTGGGAACGACCAACCTCCAGCAACACGTTCTCCAACCGCCCTACACCGGTGCTGGATCAGGCGGGACTCGTCCCGATCACCCCCACTATGTTTTCCCAACCGAAGTCCAACCATTACAGCCTCCCCAGTACCTGCACCCCCACCCACCTGCTCCGGGTTGGGGCGCCCCGTCCGCCGTCTCGATGGGTGCGGCATCTGCGATGCAAAGCGGCGGTGGCGCTGCTAGCTCTGGGGCAACAATCTTGCCGGGTTTTAGGTACCCTGAAACAATCGACGGGGGGGGAAGAGGAGGCGAGGAAAGGAATGCGTCGGCAGGGGGTGCGGCAAAAAGGGCAGGGGTGGGGGGCGAGCCAGGGGGCAGGCAGCAGAAGAAACAGCGGCAGCAGCAGCAGCAGCAACAGCAACAGCAACAGAGCCAGCAAGGGCACCGACAACTGACCCCGCCGCTAATCAGTTCGTCCGAAGCCTCCTGGCCTGGAGCGCAGCAGAGCGCTCGATCGTTTGCTCCGTCCCCGCCCACCGGTACTATCACCACCGCCTCCGGGACCACAGCTGGCGCTAGTGCTAGGGCAGATCCGATAGCCGGCGTTACGCCCAGTGGCACCCCTCTGACTGTGACCACCGCTACCAGCGATAGCGGCAACAGCAGCATCAGTAGCACGGCTTCGGCATCTTCCAGGTCGACAACGCCCGCTGTCGCTGCCGCTGCTGCTGCTGCTGCTGCTGCTGCTGCTGCTGCTGCTGCTGCATCTTCCGCCTCTGCTGCGGAGACGGCCGGCGCTGTAGCGACAAGCAGTCCGATGCCTGACGCGGCGACTATCGCTGCGGCATCGTCATCGCTGATGAAGGAAACTGCGGCGGCAATAGCCGCGGCTACTCCCTCCGCGCCCGGCTCCCCGATATCGGCACGTTCGTCCGGAAAGAGAAAGCGGGTGACGGAGGGGGAAGACAACGCCTCCTCAGGCGGCGGTAGCGGTGCGGGTGGCGGTAAGAAAAGGGGCGCAACAGCAAGGGTGGTAGGCGTAACCTCGCCTGTGCCACCGGGGTTGCCTATGCCTCTGCCGATGCCGAAAACAGGACCGCTCCCCGTTCCTACAATGGCAGATATGGCGGCTGCCGCGGTGGCTATAGCGACGGCGGCGGCGGCGGCCGCAGGGGGGGGGGGTCGAGGACCCCCGGCGCCATCCGGACGCCACCACCGGTTCGGCCATCTCAATCACCAAGCATTGCAAAACTGGGGGGGCAACGCGACCGCAGGAGTAGCCGCGCCGTCCGCCCCCTTCCCCCCGTCTTCACCGCCGCAGCAGCTGTTGCTGCCGCAGCCACCGCCGATGCCAATGTATTTGCCGTACGGGCGGCAATACCCGTCGCTGCCTGGCGTCAGCCTGCCGCCCCCACGCGACTTGGCCACCACCACCCATGCGGCTTGTAACTCGGCGCCGGCGAACTCGGCGAGCATGACCGCGGCCAATGCGGCCGCTATAATTTCCGCGGCGTCGTTAGCGGGGGCGCCGGTTGGGGCGGTGGCAGCCGCCACCGCCGCCGCTGCTGCTGCGCACCACCAGCGGCCCGTGGCGATGCCGCCTGGTGCAGGTTTGCTCCCGGGGTTTTCTTCGATGAACGATGGAGGCGGTATCGGCAAGGGAGTGGCTGGTGAGGCAGCGAGGAATAGTTCCCCTCCTCCGGTTGGGGCCGGTGCGCGGGGTATCAGGGTCGCCGGGAGCCCTGGTGGTGGGTCTCCGGTTGTGCACCCGCTGCCGCCGCCGCTACTGCCGCAGAAGGTGGGGGCGGGGGTGGGGGCGGAGCCGGCGATGGAGAAGGGTGGTGTCGCCGTAGCTGCGGGTGCTGCTCCTGCTTCTCCCGCTTCTGCCACGTCTGCTGCCGCTGGCAGCGGTGGCGGCGGTGGTGGTGGTACTGGCGTTGCTCTATCCGCCCCGGCTGCTGCTGCTGCTGCTGCGGCTGCGGCGGCGGCGGCGTCTGCTGCTGCTGCCGCGGCTGCTGCGGCGAATGGAGAAGTTCCGAAGGGCGGAGGGGGGGGGCCTGCACGGTCTGACGAGGTACATATGTCATTCTGTCCCGTAGCGTTTATTTTTCCAACCGTGGCCGTCTTCGACTCAATGGTTGATATTCCATTTTTCATGTCAAGCAGTAGACGTAACCCACTTTCAAAAAACATTGTGTGGCAGGCAGTCCGCGCTCAACTCCTCGTTACACAGTCAAATTCCCAGATTTTTTCAGCGGGGGTACTCACGTTATTGTATGGCCTTAGTCGTATAACTGTAGACCCTCGCATCCCTACAACGCCGGGACGGAGCACGTTGGGTTTTCATCGACCACGCAGACATTTCTTGCACCGAGCGCGAAGCGCCGTGAGGTATTCGGCGAGTCGCATGAAGGGTGAACTGCATCCTGCTAAGCTGGCCGGGGGGGCAAGGTAGCTTATCGTTGGATAAAATGGCTGACGCATCCAGCACGTGAGGAGTATAGCTACCCCTTAGCTGTAACCGCACCCCCCCCCTCGCCTCCCCCCCGCCTCCCCGTTATGTTTTTGTTGCCCCTGGTTTTCCCACAGGTGGAGGCATTGCTTGCTTTGAAGGAAGTCTTCTTCGGGGTGCAGAGACCTCCCGCGGGTGTTGGGGCGCAGCTTCCCAAACAAGAATAGCGAGCACAGTTCGAGACGCGCTAACGCCGCCAACCCTTGTACGCCCTCCCTTCGTTCCATCCTATGGAAAAAAGGTGATACTGTGCCACGTTTCAGGTCCACCGCCTGTGTTTTTCGACAAAAAATGTTCTGTTTTCTTGTGCTGGTTGGCTTGAGAGGCTGGGGATTTCCAAGAAGAGGCTGCGTCAGGAATGTTTCTGCCGCATTTATGAGACGCCAGGCATGCCCCTGCAGGGGGAGGGGAGGGGAGGGGAGGGGGGGCACCCTTTCGCTGTACTGCGGTGTCGGATTTTGGGAAGGGGGGAGGGGGGGGGGGGGGGGGGCACTGTGAGGACGAAAACACTATGTGTCTCTCTTCTGGTGATACATGGTTTACAGGTTTCGTTTGTTTTCGATAGGGGGCGAGGGGCGGTAGGGCACCTTTTTTGCTCTTGTGTGTGCGTATTTGTATGTGTACATGCGTTTTATTATTTTATGCGTTACCAGGTACATTTTTTTGTCCCCCCGAGTGTACGCCTGGTCGTTGGCGGGCTCAAGTAGCTGGTATGAGGAAGCGATGTATGGAGGCACGCGCGTGGAGCGGCGGTTACTTGCTGCCCGCTCGTACGTGCACTTGGGGGCCGGGCGCGCGAACGGGGCGGCCCAGCAGATGGCTGATGAGCGATGGGTTGCACGCGTCGAACAAGGTCATCAGATCAGGCCCCCTATTTCATTATTATAGGTCTTTCGTGCAGATACCTTACTGATACTTATGGTCTACGATATGTTGGTCCTCGTGTTCAGCCGGGTGGGGTCTGTTACGACACGGCTCTTGCGAACATGTTGTGTCTGGTGAGATATGTATTGGACTGCACTTGCACAGCATGTTCTCCCGACGGGCGATACGGGATCTAGATGATGTACAAGTAGATCGTGATCTGTTTGATGTGTGGTTTGTTATGACTGCCATGGTTGGTGACAATGGTTGGTTCTTGCGCCACGAGGGGATCGTTTTTCTCGACGTGTACGTTCGTAGGAGTGAGATTTTACCCCATACATGAAGTATCTGCTGCTGCGCGACCCGTCGGTACTGCTGCAGTTGGTAGTATTTTCCCGTGCGTTGCGTCGGTGCAAATTTTTCAGCAACATTCCGTCGGTACAACTATAGTTTCAGTATGTTCCGCGCGTTGCCTTCCGTCGGTGTCATCATAGCTGTGGGATTTGCCGTGCGTTCCGGTGATACACTTTATGCTGCGCGTTCTGTCGGTAGTATTGTTACAGTATGTCCCGTGCGTTCCGTCGGTACTTATCTTGCTTTGCGTTCCGTCGGCACAACTGCAGGTGTATGTTTTGCCGTGAGTACCCTCCTTGAAAATGAAAGTGGAATATTTCCCTTTGGCTACGTAGGTACAACCACATTTGCTGTGTTTTCCTGGCGTTCCGTCGGTATTTTCTGTTCGTGCAGTCAGTGCCACCAAAGTTGTAGTACTTCCCGTGACTTCCGCCGGTAAATACAGTAGTTTACTGTGCGTTCCGTCGGTGCTACTATATTTTTAGTATGTTCCGTGCGTCCCGTCGGTACATTATTGGCTGTGTGTTCTGTCGGTTTAACTACCGTTTTATATCGTCCCATGCTTTCCGTCGGTACATATTTGGCTGTGCGTTCCGTCGGTGCTGTACATACATAGTGACGTGTGTTCGTTGGTACTACTTCCGTTCCAGTATGTTCCGTGCGTCCCGTCGGCGTCTTCTGTATCCCGCACGTTCCGTCGTTTCTATTAGTAATACCGCTCAAGGGGTGTTCCGCGCGTTCCATCCGTGTTCTCTATATTTCTGGCGTCCGGTCGGTCCAGCTACATCTGCAGTGTTTGCCCTTCGTTCCGTAGATACATGTTTCGCTCCGCGTTCCGTCGGTACCACTATAGTCTCAGTACCTTCCGTGCGTTCCGTCGGTACATATTTTGCTGTGCGTCCTGTCGGTACTTATACTGTTTCAGGTGATTGATGTACTTTCCGTCGGCACAGATTGATGTGCGTTCCGTCGGTACAACCACGTACCAGGTAGACTTTGTTTTCGTCGGTACGTTTCGTCGGTACGCGTCTTGCTGTGTGCTTCGTCGGTACAACAGCAGTAGCTTGCAGTGCGCGTACGGCAGTCGGGCCAAATCCACGCCGCCACCGCTCGCTAGTGTTTTTTCTCACCATACCTGGTTACAAATAATAATTACTGTATCTACTAGCATGGTTGCATGGGCGGTTTTGGGTGGGTGTGTCCCCTCCCCCTCCTTCCATCAAACGAGTTGTGCTCGCCTCGCGCGCATCGGTGGATTGAGCGGGTATCGGGGGCAGGGGAGCGGGGATATTCAGCAGGAGCAGCGTGGGGCGTCATGTATCGATCGGAGAAGGAAACAGGGGGGCAGTGTATAGGACTGTTTGTGTCTGGGAGCGGGGGTTGGGGGGGTGGGGACTCAGCCGCAGGGTGACGCGTCGTGTAACTCTATCAATAGGGGAAGAAGGAAGGTGGGGGGGTGGGGGGGGGTGTATAGGACGGCTTGTTCCGTTTGAGGGCGTCAGTACGGTCGGTTCGCAGTCGGTCGCCGTTTTTCTATATATACATAAGAAGTGCATGTTGGCGCTCATGCAACAGCTAGCCAACCAGCCAGCCAGCCAGTACAATAGTAATACTAGTAGTGGTAAAAATGTTGTGCTAATAATAGTAATGATGAGTTAGAGGAGAAACTATGGAGGTGCGAGGACTTTTTTTCTTGTTTTGGGTTGGGATCGGCCAGGTGCAGCGTGCTCCGGCCATGCCTGTACAATGCGGCGGTGCCTCTACAGTGCGGTGGTGCCTTTACTGTGCGGTAGTGTGTCTACAGTGCGGTAGGGCCTTTACTGTGCGGTAGTGTGTCTACAGTGCGGTAGTGCCTTTACTGTGCGGTAGTGCCTCTACTGTGCAGTAGTGCCTCTACAGTGCGGTAGTGCCTTTACCGTGCGGTAGTGCCTCTACTGTGCGGTAGTGCCTCTACAGTGCGGTAGTGTGTCTACAGTGCGGTAGTGCCTTTACTGTGCGGTAGTGTGTCTACAGTGTGCGGTAGTGCCTCTACAGTGCGGTAGTGTGTCTACAGTGCGGTAGTGCCTTTACTGTGCGGTAGTGCCTCTACTGTGCGGTAGTGCCTCTACTGTGCGGTAGTGCCTCTACAGTGCGGTAGTGTGTCTGCAGTGCGGTAGTGCCTTTACCGTGCGGTAGTGCCTCTACTGTGCGGTAGTGCCTCTACAGTGTGCGGTAGGGGGGCCTCCTCAGCCGAGGAAATACCCAGCAAATTCCTATTTAGAGGAGTTTTTACTCTTCATTTACAGGTTTTCTGTCCCCACTACGTACATCCAAAAACCACTACAATACGTACGTAAACCATTAATAGTAGCTTCACAATAATTGCCCCCAATCGTTGTTTGCCTGGCCCGCGATAGGGCTGCTGCTGTTCATCGGGGTGCGCGCGTACGATCTGTCTCAAACATAGGATTTCCGTCTACACAGAGAATCCAAAACCACTACAATATGTACGTGAATTTAGTACGTAGTTTCACGATAATTGCACTCGATCACTCGTTGTTTGCCTGGCCCGTGACGGGACTGCTGCTGCTGTTCATCGGGGGGGCGCGCGTTCGATTTATCTCAAACACAGGTATTTGGATGAGGTATATTGCTCCTTGCGATATACCGACATACAAAAGCTACAGCAGCAGGGGTGGCTGTGATTCGGAGCCTATATACCCAAGTAATCGGACCCTTTTTGGACCGCTGCCCCGTTTTGGGGACAAACTACTTGGAATTTCAGTGGTTTGCCCCCAAAATGGGACTACAGTTAATTCTAAAAGGATTAACTCGGAATCGGCACGTCGGGGTGACGTTTTACATCGGCAAAACATCGGGAAAACATCGTGACTAAAGTTAGGATTCACCCCATTAATCGACAAATTCGGGACGGTGTTTTCCAAAAACCGGCGAAAACATCGGCGAAGCATCGTTCCCGATTTTCATGACTTTGAGAAGATACCAGGTACAGGATTAAAAATCAAGAAGATTTTCACTCCCACGCTGGATATCGCCGATAAATCGGATATCGTCTGCGCCGCAAGCCGATGTTCTATAACAATATCGGACAACACAGCCGATTCACATAATTTTAGGACCCTCAGGAGGAGCGCGTCGTCTACCAGCAGGCGTTTCGGCAACATATACATACGAGCTGGAACTAGAGTAGGGGCTTTGCAACCAAGGTCCCTATTTCGTAGATAGATAGATGTAGGATACTTCACGCGAATATACAAGAATCCCGAGTTTTTTTTTTAGCCCTTTTCGGCACTTTTTTGGGCTCAGTGACTCGCTACCCCATCGTGGGTGAACGTCGTTTTTCCTCCCGCAGGATATCCGACCGGCTTCGGAAGAGATACATACGTGTGTTTACCATCCGCCTGGAGAACAGCAATTAACCTTTCTAGTGAACGTCATTTCTTCCTCGGTGACCTAGCCATTGTGCTATATATATGCCCCCTTGCCGCGTGAAATGAAACATTTTAGCGTTTTGAGCGAGTTTTTTCGCGCTGCTCACTCGCACGCAACTTCGAGTACCTCCAACACATCTCGTCGCCAGTCGTTTCTCGCTGCCTACGACTGCCGTCTGGCGCACCCGACGCCCTCGAACACCCCGTCGGGAGCACCCCTCAATTTCGCGGCCCTGTAGTTCTCTGTGGGGAGAGCTGTAGTAGTAGCTGTCCGCAACTAAGTGAAGTGCTAATAATGTTTTTTTTTTTTCCTCTCATTTTGTGTACCCCAAACTTTGACCAAAATTTCCGACCACCGCACGCGACACCTACCTCTAACTCGAGGTGTTGGCCGCTCTTGACGACCTGCGGGAGATCAATCCCGAGAGAAACACAAGCTGCTGTGACGAACCTCTTTCAAGTCACCGTCGCTCTCCGGCGAGCACCACGAACCAGCCGGAGTTCAGTTCTAGACGCAGCGTGTTAAAATGGCGGCGTTTTCCTTTCCGTTCCAATAACATATCCAGAGATTAGAGTGACCGGAAACCCGGGGATCAGGAGACCCTTGGGTACGAGCGTGACCTTAACCAACAGTAAATAAATACCAGGTATATATACGAAGTTCCATTGAGAACTCCACGGCAACTAAGAAATCGGGACTCTTCGCGGATCGGGTCGAGCCAAGAGGCTTTCAAACTCCCACGGGTCGGGTCGGGTCGGGTCGGGTCACCTTATCCGACCCGACCCGATCTGGCCCCCGCGCGAGTTTTTTTACTCCGGCCGGTGAATCCTTTTAGGGCTGCGGTCCCGTTTTGGGAGCAATCCACTCAAAGTTAAAAGTGGTTTTATACCCTATAAACGGGACCGCAGTCCTAAAAGGGTGAACGCCCCTGGAAAAAAAAAATCAAGAAAAAAAAACTATTAATACTACCGAGTCTTGACTATTACGGGGGACCATAGTTAATAGGACTAAATATTGTTTGTACAAATACCGGAATATATGGGTTTTTGTGTGTACCGTAGGTCCTATTAAATATGGTCCCCCGTAGTAATGATAGTTTGCTTTCAAAATAATTGACAATAGGGAACCTGTGGGCACCAAATACAAAGCCCGCGGCCGATGGGGGGGGGGGGATATCCGAAGAGTGACGCCACGAAGCTGCATGTCGTCACTCCGGTCGACCAGGGACTTTCCACGTTCCCACCAATCAGAAAATTCCTTGAAAAAAAAGATGACCACAGAGTGCATGAGAAAAATGCGGCGCCAAGTACCTTTCTATCTTGGGTGCGTGCTGCCGCGGCTACCGCGTGTCGCTTCAATGCTGCTGCCGGTGTTGTTGGCACTGGTCCTAGAAGTAGAGAGCTGCTGCGGGTGTTTTTAAATTTTACAAAAAATGAACGAAAAAACAAAAACAAAAAATGCTGCTGCAGCTTCCCTGCTTCTGCTCTTGTTTCTCGAATGAACACGCAGCGGACGTCTCTTGCAGCCGTTTCTTCCATCGTACATTTTTGTCCCTTGTCATACTTCCCGGTATTTATTGCATTGCCGTTACGGACGATCTTTACCGTTACAAACAAGGGAACCGTTTCGCGCGGTATTTTACCTTTACGGACGAAGTTGCCGCCGCCGACGAAGTTACGGCCACCGACGACGTTACGGATATCGACAAAAAAAATGCACTACAGTCAGTAGCGTAGAAAACTCACCCGTTGAGACGCAGTTGTTCACGTTCGTTGCCGACAAAGGGTTACCGCTAACGAATACGGACAAATATACCGTTACATACCGACGAAATTGCTGCTACCGACGAAGTTAGCGTTTTCCGACGAGGTAACCGTTACCGAAGTTACCGTCACCGAAGTTACCGTTATCGATGGGGCTATCGATACCGATCTAACTACCCTTATCGACGAGATTGTCGATGCCGACGAGGTTACTGTTGCCGACAAGGTCACCGACACCGATTGTCGACAAGGTTACAATTACGCCGACAAGGATATCGCTACCGATGAGGTTGCCGCCACCGACCAGGTCGCCGATACGGATTACGGACGAGGCCATCGTTACCGATGAGGTTACCGTTCGTTACCGACGAGGACACCGTTAACAACGACGGTTCCGTTACCGAAAATATTACCGTTACGTACGGGAATACCGTTGTCGACAAGGCTACCGTTAGGGCCGAGGGTACCGAAACCGATTCCCAACGGGGTTTGTTACTTACCGAGAAGCGTTCCTTCGAGACAGGAAGGATTTTTTAGACACGAGACGGTCAGATCATTTCTCTTGTCGATGATTCTACCGACCCTGCTCTCGCGTGCCACCCCGACCCCACGCCAAACCCATCCCACCCGGAACTGGGCCACCCCAAGCTTGACCCTGGGTACATAATTCGCCGCCGGCAAGGGCGATCAAGCACCCTGATCCCACGCGGAATTTCTCCACCGAGGCCGGGGTTTCCACCAGGGCGGCCAACAACAAAAAAACGGGAACAACACTAACCCTTGTGACGAGGTATAAAAAGGGCGTGGCGGGCTAAAAACGTTGTCGACCAAGATAGTGCAGCTGTCGTTAGGCACTCACGCAGCAGCGCAGTTGCGACTGTCGTCAACCTGAGTGCGTAGGCGGACGGCGTACGTCGGACGCTTCAGACACCTCGAAAAGGGTATCCCCGCTTTTGTTACGGAGTCGAAACCAGAAACTCGCGTTTTTTTAGTTGTTCTCTTGTTTTCTTTTCGTTTCCTTATTTCTTTTGTTCTCTTGTTTTTTTTTTCGTCTTCGTTTGTTGTCGTCACCCTTCTGTTTTTCGCTCGCTCCCTCCTGGTCGTAACTCAGATCAACCATTGTGCCACGTAGCAGGCTCTCCTACCCCTACCGTTAGTGCCTTCCTTTTTTATCGCGAGAAGGCGTCAACCATTTATTTCCCTCGTCGACTCGAGTCGAATTTATTCGCTCGGAGGTAATTCTAGACCGTCGGCCGACATCTTTCATCAGAGAGAGGGGGAGGGTCAAAACTCTCGGGACCGTCCGCGGGCAGTAAGTGTCTCTCGACAGGCAGCAGGCTCTCGTGTCTAGGAAGTGGTGCTGCGCCCTTAAGGCGCTAACCCCCCGCCCCTCCGATGAGCGACTTGAGGACCGCGTGCCCCATGCCTACTCCGATAAAAGTAGCCGTTGCGTAGCCCAGCACACCCGTCAAAAGAGCCGGTAAAACCTGCGACGCCCCCCCCCCCCCCCCCCCCCCCCCGCCAACAAAAAAAACGAAACACCGGATTTAAGGCAGCAGCGGCGGCAGCGGTAATATTGAAGCGAGGTACGAGTACGGGAGTTGTACGAGGTGGCATTTGTGCTTGTAGTTAGAGAGAGCCAAAAGAGGGGACACGTAAATGTTGCTGGTACCGCCTCAAGAGCGTGGTCGTAGCCGTCGGTAGCCAGTGCCATCCCCTGTTTGTAATGAGGCGTGCTGCAATAGGGGTAGCAGTTTTTTGTTCCAAGCTGTCACCGAAACAGACGAGGATCATTAAAGGCAGAGAGGAACGACAAAATAAGGAATGCTACACTGACCCGGAATATAATCCACGTTTAGAATCTGAGATCAATATCGAATGGGGCTTATAAACACTGCGGTCTCGTCAAGAGGGACAAACTATTTACAATTTGAGTGCTTTGTCCCCAAAACGGGACTGAGTCCTACACGGGTTATTTTGCGTGTTGCAGTATAGAACTACATACTTAGATCACAACCCCTGAGCGTGCTCGGTTGGCGCATCCCTGGCCTCTCAGAGCTCCCACTTCCAAAACGCCTCCTTTCACTACTTGCCGGACCTTTCCAGCAGTTCTTTGTTCTCTCGGTCATTTCTTCCTTTTTTCTTCTATCGTTTCGTGTGCATGCGTGTTCTCCGAGCACGGCATCGCGGGAGGACCCGGCACCGTCGCGGGTGCCAGCGGGTGCTGGCGGGTAGAGGGGGGGTTGCAAGGAGCGCGGTCGCCGCTTTCGTGCCTAGGCGTCGCGTGTGCCTCGAGACACGAGGGATGCATGAGCGGGCTTTGTCTGGCTTCGATTTATGATTGTTGATACAGTATGTACGAGTTTATAAAGGTCGTCCGGAGGGCAAGATAATATTCAAGCGGTGCTTATTTTTGCGACCACGCTAAAGTTGAAAGAGGGAGGTGTGCAGTTTGAACACCAACGTTATCGAGCTGGCGAACGACGGCCACGGTGAGCACCGGGCTTCACGCGGGGCGGGCGACGGGGCTGATTGTGGCAGAGAGTGATAAAAGCTTTACCCGGACCGAATCGGTAGCGAGGTGGTCGCGAGAGGGGCGGGCGGCGTACGAGGCTGAGAGAGAAGCTCTTCTGTGCGATTTTTTCTTTACTTCTTTTCGAACGGGTGTAAGGTGTTCCAATCAGGCAGAAAAATATTACACGAGAGGGACGGGGATTTTTTTTCCTTTCCGAGTGTTTGGTTTAATTTTCATTGTTTTTGCTGCTGTGCCGTGCTGTGCTTTCGCTTTCTTCGTACATACAGTAGTACAGACATACCAGGTAGAGCATATCGAAAGAAGAAAATAAGTACAGACAGCAGTAGTACCCTACCTGGGGTGTATGTACGTACGTACGACATCCGCGACGCGAAGCGTATATGTGGCATCCAAGCTGAAGTCGGAGCTGATTTTTCCTGAAGCATGGCGGCGGGACTCTTGGCATTATCAAGTCGCCGGTTTGCAGTTAAGATCCTTGAAAACACTAAACTCAATTGTGGACCTCTGTTCGCTTCGCATAATTTGAATGTACTTTTTTTCCTTCCGGAGCGAACGTAGCGGGCGGCGTAGGCCGCCCGCGGAGCGAAGCGCCTTGTATATCATACAGACTAAGGTCATGGGATCGTCTATAGGGTATTTGCGCTTTCATGTTTCTCAGGGTTTTCCTTTTTTCTCTGGTGAGGTTGTGTACGTAGAGCTCGCCGAATGAGGGAGCCTTGAAAAAAACACGTGCGCCCCCATCGTGATAAGCAGGTCAATCGTCGAGGCAGCAGAGGCAGCAAGCAGGCTGCACGATGAGTACAACGGACTGCCGTAGTAGCTGCCAGGCGACAAACAGCGGCATAGCGCTGCTGCTGCTGCCGCTGTTGTTTTTGCTATCGGGCTACGAAGCAGCCGGCATCGCGCTGCTGTTGTTGTTGTTGTTGTTGTTGTTGTTGTTGTTGTTGTTGTTTTTGTGTCGCTGTCAGGTCATGGTACGTAGCGCTGCTGCTGTTTCTCTCGTTCCTACATGTTATGGATGAAAAAAACAAAACAAAACGCGAAAACGGTAAGAAGACGTCAAGCAATAAACGAAGGCACTCACCAAGTTTTTCCAGCCCTTAGCGGCGGCCATGGCAGCCGCTGTTGTCGGACCTCCTACGTTCGCATTCGAGGCAAGGGCTAGCTCCCGGAACGGAAGCCGGCACAGCTTACCCACGCCCACTAGAAAGCCAAAGTGCACAGCAATCTGAGCGTAAGGATAACCGGGTGTGGGGGTGTGGGAGAGGGGAATGGGGGAGGGGGTGGGGGTCGGGGGGGGGGGGGGTGAGGATGGGGGTGGGTCGGAGGGGGGTATACTCGATATCATGCATGGTCGTAGTCGTATGGCCATAGACCCTCGATATCCCTATAACGCCGGGGCGGAGCACGTCGGCTTTCCACCGACCAGGCACCAAAGCGCGAAGAGCCGTGAGGCGTTCGACGAGTCGCATGAAAGGGGGCTGCATCATACCAAGATCAAGAACGCCTGTGAGGCAGGCACGGGTGTGGAAGGGGGGGTGTGCGGGATGGGGGAGGGGGGCGCGGGGGAGGGGCTGGGGGGGGGGGGGGGCACAGATGATGCGATGGTTTACGCCACCATGTTTCCTTGGCGGTCAGTAGACAAGGAATTTCCGACACTAAAGCTAGCGCATTCAGTGCGTTGAGGGGCTTGAAGGGTCGAAAGTAGACCGCGGAGGGTCGGGGGGGGGGGGGGGGGGGGGTTGCGCGTGGGGGAGGAGGGTGCGCGGCGAATAAACTCCATGCACACGACGCGGTGTGTACATCACAGCGAAAGGGACACAAAGTGAGTGGCGGATGCATGAAGCTCTAGAGCTACACCCATCAGGAGGGAGACATTGCAGCGCGTCGGGGTGGTTTTGTCGATGTACCGTGACACACCTGGGTGGTAAGATACCCCCTCACCCACCCCCCCCCACCCCTATCATATACCTCGTATGAATAGGTTGGGTTGGCGTCCGTTGGCGAGGGCGCTGTAAAACACGCCTTTCACTACGTGAGCTACACAGCCAGGGTACCGTTTTTGTTTTTTTGGCGTTCACCGCGACTGGCGGTCGAGTTAGATCATTTTGGTTCGGGGAGAACCTTCCCTCCGCACAAGGGAGATGATCGTATCACGTAGTGTGTGTATGATGAGGCACCCACGAGGCAGTTGCATAGTAAACCCGTTGCTGTCTCTGGAACTGGCCACACCAGAAATTAGAACAACTAATCGACGCGGTCATTCATATGCAAGACAACCCGCCTCAAAAGCGGTATGTGTAGGATGCTGCTCACCCTTCATGCGACTCGCCAGACACCTCACGGCGACTCGCAAGCTTGGTGCAAGCAATGCCTGCCTGGTCGGTGCAAACCCGACATGCTCCGCCCCGGCATTGTAGGCATGATGCGAGGGCCTCTACAGTCATACAACCACGGCCAACCATGAGGCCGAGTACACCCCCCCCCCCCCCCCCCCGCCCGTCTATGGTCATACGACTACGGCCATGCATGAGATCGAGTACATCTCTCCTATCGAGTACACCCCCCCCCCCCCCCACCCGGCGCCCTCCCAACCCCTGGGAGGACCTTCAGACCCGATTTTCTCCCCCTACGAAAATGGTGGCGATTTTTGGGGAGATCTCGTCAAGATATGTCGCTCGGCGTTTGCACTCACCCCATCGGCGAGAAAAAATCAGCCCCGAAGCTCGTCCGAGGGGGGGGTGGGGGGGGGGTGATTGACATGACACGTTGCGCGATTTACGGTAACAGCGAAACAGTGTAGCGTGTCATTTTGGCGCACTGGGGGGGGGTGTTTTTCTTCGGTGTTGATGCTCTCACCTGCACCAAGGAGAACACGAGGAGGGTTGGCGCGGTGCCCATGACGACGGCCAGGCTTCCCTGGGCGCCCGTGACCGCGAAAAAGAGCTGCATGAACAGTACCCCGAGCTAGGAATTTTTCACAGCGGTTGCGGTGGCGGCAGCAGCAGTCGCAGTAGCAGCAGCAGCAACAGCACCAGCAGCACCAACACCACCAGTAAAGCAGTAGCAGTAGGCCGCAGCAAACGCAGTAGGAGCAGCAGCAGCAGCAGCAGCAGCAGCAGCAGCAGCAGCAGCAGGCAGTAGCAGCAGCAGCAGCAGCGGCAGCGGCAGCAGCGTCAATGGCGGCAGCAGGCAGCGAGCGACAGGCACCGGACATAAGGCACCAGGCGCCATGCGTCAAAACACCAAGCATCAAACATGCACAGCACGGTAAGTAGAAGCAACCGCAAGAACAGCAGCAGCGCCAGGAGCAGCAGGAGTAGCAGGAGCAGAAAAGAGCAATCCCGCTTTCCACACACAACAAAAACTCAAAAAAAAAAAACATCACACACAAAAATCGTCAAGATAACAACACACCATGCCGAAAACGTTCAAACGATCACACGCACCAAGGACCAGAACATCAAACAACCAGGCACCATAAATACATCAAGCAAACATCACATACTAAACACTACGAAAAAAAGTCATCAAAACCCTCTGCGTACACACGGGACAGGTCACCATCTACAAAACGTAGATCGTCCACAGCAGTGGCATCCTCTATTCGTCCTGGCCGCTCTGGCCGCAAATGTAACGACCGATTGGTCTTCATATGGATGTCTGAGCGGATCTTATATTTCCGTCCAGAGCGGTGTGAGAGGCAGGTGTTGAGGATGGAGCGGTATGAGAGGCACGTGCATGAACAGTGTCTACATCGTTGACCTTTTTAGAGCAAACCGCAGTTTCAAATTCTGACTAGTTTTGGGACAAACTAGTCAAATTCTGACTAGTTTTGGCGACAAACCGGTCAAATTCTAAATAGTTTCGGGAACAAACCAGACAACTCTTAAATAGTTTTGGGGACAAACTGGTCAAATTCTACTGTAAGTAAGTTTTGGGGACAAACCAGTCAGATTCTAACTAGTTTGTCCCCAAAACGGGACTGCGGTTCTAAAAGGATTAAGATGGAACCTGGACCACTCCGGGCGGGAGTGTAAACCCTTTCAGGCGTTACCATGAGGATATAAAACGGTCCGTACGCACATCTGCTCAGCGTGGCACAAGTCAGGGGCTTCCTACGTACATCTGCCTCGAAACACCAGGAGAACTGAAACAGGGGATCTGACGCGTTCGACGTTTTGTTTTTTACATCAAAAGCAGCAGCCACGAAGCATCGATCGTCAGCCCTCGAACGCCTGGAGAGCAACTGCACCCACATTATTAGACACATCAAGGCATCAGACACACAACACTAGTCGACAATTCAAGCATCGGAGCATCAACCGATCTAGTCCGGGCGCAAACACGATGCTAATGTTTGGAAAAAAGAAAGAAAGAAAACGTGACAAATCAGAACAACACTACCAGCAAAACTGAAAAACAAAAAACTTCAATTTTTTCAACAAAACATGAACAAGAAAAACAGAAACAGTAACAAAAAAAAGAAAACCGTACCTGGGCACCCACTGGACCCAGCTTTCCGACAAAAGAAGGTGCTGCCGTAGCCCCCGCCACTGTTGTCAGGGTAACCAGGGGTCTGCAAAACACAAAAGCATAAATAAACCAAAAAGAGGAAACATATATTATATAAAATTAGCTGAAAAAACAAGAAAAACGAACAAACAAACGAGCAACCAAAATCGGAACAAGACATAAAAAAAGCAGGGCAAAAACAGGATATCCGCCCGATGGTAGGCAAAAGCGAGCCGTGTCAGCTACGTAAAGGATTATCGCTACCCAAGGCAGCATGCACGTCAAGAAAAACACGTATCGTTGGTAGAGGGCGGGGGGGCTATATTAAATAGGACCTACGTCACACATAAACAACTATATATTTCGCTATTTTTACTAACAATATTAGGTTCTATTTACCATGGCCCCCCGTAATAGTACGAGTACACACAGACGGGCAGAGCCAGCCAGAGCCAGTAACACCAGTCAGACAAAAAGGAGAGGATCACAAGCGTGATCGTGGGCCGCGACAGGCAGTGCCTACTAGTAGACCAATTGACGGTCGTGTTGAGGTAAACAAGACGAGACAAAAAAAAAAGCGAAAGCGAAAGCGAAAACACCAAGAACCATGACGAGCGCGGCAACACGAAGAAAGGCAACATCAACAACAACGACAACAGCAACCGCGACGAGGACATCAGCACCAGCACCAACATCAACCCCAACACCAGCACCAGCAACAACAACATCAACACCAACAGCATCAACACCAACACCAACAGCATCAACACCAGCAACCACGACGAGAACAACAAGATCAACAAAAAAAACACACACACAAACGAAAATCACTGCCACGATCGAAGCACTCACATCGCGCTGACCTTGCCGCCAAAGGCCACCTTGGACAGCAACTCCCCCGACAGGCACAGCGCGCAAGCGGCAGAAAGAGCGTATGATATTGTCTCTTTCGTCACGGGCGACGAGTTGTCGTCCCCTCCCTCCACGATCGCCTGCGCCTGCTCTTCTGCAACTCCTCGGTCAACTGGTACATCTGATGGCGGTAGTGTTGGTGGCGGGGTAGGAGAGTCTTGTTCCGAGCTATGCATCCGTTTGTTGTTGTTGTTGGTGGTGGTGGTGGTGGTGGTATTGGTTTCGTTGCTGTTGGCGGTAGAGTTGGTGATGTCCTTGGTGGGCTTTTCACCCCGAGGCGTTTGCGTAGACGATACCGTTGTTGTCGATGCTACCGTTGGTGTTGATAGTACCGTTGGTGTTACCGTTGGCGTTGATGTTACCGTTGATGCTCCCGTCGGCATTGGTGTTGCCGTTGACGTTGGCGCTGATGCTACCGTTGGCGGTGATGTAACCGCAGGTGTTACCGTTGATGGTACCGTTGATGTTGCCGTTGATGTTACTGCCGGTTTTGCCGCTTTCTCCGGCTTGGTGATCCAGAAGAGGAACACGAAGTACAGGGAGACCACCTTCACGAATGCAAAACAGCAGCAAGTAAAACTACGTTGGGTTCGTGTACAACTGCTGCTACCACCGCTGCTGCTGCTGCTGCTGCTGTCTCGGCGAAACCTCGTTCACGAAAGCAGAAAGTCACCAATGCATACCGGTGTATTCAGTCTTGTACACAAAAGTGGTGATTGAATTATTACTTAGGTTTGTACCCCCACCGAAGACCCGCCAAGGTTTTCTTGCTCGGCTGAAAAGGAAGAGATTTGTTTCGATCGGGAACCGATCCCAGAATAGGTCTGGAGTTTTGTTGTTGTAGAGAGGAGCATCGGGTAGACGTTAAGTTCGCATTCTTCGGCTCAATAGTCCACTTTGATAGCAGCAACGCGGCATGGTTTGGCTGACGGCGAGAGTGGGAACACCAAGCGGATGCATGCAGCGCGGGACGGTGTCGGCCCTGAAAACCGTTTAGATAGTCGGCTTTACGTCAGCCGCTGTCGTCGTTGTACGTCTTGTTCAGCATAGTGTACGATGCGGCGACGAATATTAAATATCGCTGTAGTAGGGGTGGCTAGGGTCATCGCGGAGATTGCGGGGGTGGTGATGGTGGTTATGGTCTATGTGATGTTGTTGTTGGTGATGATGATGATGATGGTGACGATCGGGATGACGATGATGGCCGTGACGATGATGATGATGATGATGATGATGATGATGATGATGATGACTATGATGACTATGATGACTATGATGATGATGATGATGACGATGATGGTGATGGTGATGATGATGATGATGATGATGATGATGATGATAAACACACCGCCTCGGACGATTTTCCACGCTGGTTGTCTTGACAACGGGGAGGGCGTACTGAGTACGCCGAGCGATGAATTCCATGTAAAATCTCGATGAGGCATTTCCGAAACCACCCTTTTTTGTTGCGTGTAACCCCTCTTCGGTCGGAGAGACTGGTCTAGGACTTTCATCGCAGGGTGTGTGTTATTTTCATCTTGCGTGTTGTACGACTATTATATACTGGATGATGTATACCACTCTGACCCCGAGTAGTTTTCGTTCGCAATTTCGGTGAGCGCACATGTAGAGCGGGCCTGCTTACCATGTTATCGGCGGCCAATCCCGCCACCACAGCATCCGCCGACACCCCCAGCGTCTCGCAGACCTTTCCATACGAAAGGAGGCCAGAGGTGGGGGGGGAGGGGGGAGCTGGTGTGAATTCTGCATGTTGCATGGCCATGTGATGGAAACGAGTTTTGTGCAGTAACAGAGCTAAGAGAGAGACAAACAGATAAAGAGAGCAAGAGAGAGACAAACAGAGGGAAGGAGACACACAGACGGAATGGGGGGGGGCGGGGGTGGGGGAGGCGGAGAGAGGCAAGGGGCAAGGGAGGAAAAATAATACCACCACTGCCACCGCCACCAGCAACAACAACAACTACAAACAACACCAACACCACCAATACCAACACCAACAACACCAACACCACCAATACCAACACCAACAACACCACCACCACCAACAACAACAAATTGAATACGCATGACCCCCCCTAAAAACCGCACCGCGACATAGCTGACCGTGCGGCCAGCGTGTACCTCTAACAAACAACAAAGCATACGTTCCGCCCGGTTGTTACGCTCGTACCTCAGAAATACTTCAACACCCCCTGCACGCTCCCAACGAAACATTATAGCGTAAGGCCAAAAAAAAAGGGGGGGGAGAGAGAAAAGAAGACACAGAGACAGAAAGAGGGAGGGAAGGGGGAGGGGGGGGGGTGGGAAAGGTAAGGTGGGTAGAGGGAAGATAACAAGAATCAACAAAATCATGAAAAATCAGTAAGAATATAAATGCAAACTTCCGACCCCCCCCCTCTCTCTCCGCAAGAAACACAGAAACACCGAACCCACCGCGACATAATTGACGGCGCCGCCGATGTGCCTGGCCGCAAGGGCGGAGGCTATCTTCCAGCCATCGCTCCCTAGGCCTAGCGGTACCACTGCTCCCGCTGCGGCGGTGCCTATCACTGTCCCCGCCGCCCCGATCACGAAACATGCCAGCAAGGTTCCTGCAAACCTGACTTGGCAAGGGCGGGGACAGGGGATGGGAGTGAGCACGTTGAACCGGGAAATGAGGAAATTTTGTAGACTTTGATGGAAACGGCAGGAGAAGAAGGAGGGGGGGGGAAGAAGAAAGACGAGATGGGGGAGGAGGAGGGGGGAGAGCAGCGGGGGGGGGGGGTGTACTCGATAGGAGAGATGTACTCGATCTCATGCATGGCCGTAGTCGTATGACCACAGACCCTCGCATCCCCACAATGCCGGGACGGAGCATGTCGGGTTTTCACCGACCAGGCAACAGACATTGCTTGCACCAAGCGCGAAGCGCCGTGAGGTGTCTGGCGAGTCGTATGAAGGATGAGCTGCATCCTACTAAGAACCGCTTGTGAGGCGGACTTGCATAAGGATGACAGCTTCAATGAGTAGGGGGGGGGGGGTAGAGGAAGGAAGAGGGGGAGCAGAAGAACACAAACAAAACGCCACCCCACGACATTAACAGCATTGAGATGCAGACGGAAAAACAAAACAAAACACAATATCACATATATTTCAAAGGCTCTAATACAATCGTTCAAAAAAGAACACAACAACAAAATCCCAAAGGAGAGAAAATCAAACGAAACACAAAGAGTACGTTACACGACCAGTACGTAACACGAACAGTACGCACCTGAGTACTTTTCGCAGGTCGGCATCGAAAAGCAGAAGCGGTACAGCTAGAGGAACGAAAACCTACATGCGGGAAACAAACACATATGTCAGGCATGCAGACGTGGGGGGTAGGGGAGGGAAGAGGGGGGGGGGAGGGGGGGATAGTGTCAGACATACCCGTAATGGCATTGTGTGTCGCGAAATTAGTTTTTCCCCGCAGCTCGTCCGCAAACAAAAGCAACCACCAGCATACATGCCGACATAGGTCGAGGAACTCCCCCGGAATTAACCCAGGGTCACCACGTCAAAACTCTAAACCGGACGGTCTCCAACTATTCTTGCGTTCTAGAATGAAAAACAGGCATTTCTCTGGCTACTGTAGTCTACTTATGTTTCACTTTTTTCTGTTTTTTGTTTTACCTTGTTGACAGTGTCGTAGGCAGGGGACGCCGCCGGCAGGACCCCGATGTTGCACAAGGTGATCGTCAGGAGCATCGTCACAAGGGGAGAGCTCACAGCAGCCCCCCACCGGGTCCTTTCCGACCACAACCCCGCGCTAGACGATGCCATCAGCACCGCCCACACGTACCTAGCTAGCCCGGAGCATCGGAACGGAGGGAGGGAGGGGGGGGGGGGTGAACTCATGTCATGCATACCCGTAGTCGTATGACCATAGACCCGCGCATATCCCAACAACGCCGAGACGGAGCACGTCGGGTTTTCACCGAGCAGGCAGACACTGATTGGTTGCACCAAGCGGGGGGGGGGGGGGGGGGGGGGCGTTAGGGCGCTTCTATCATGTAAATGCGCATACCACTATGTCCGGAAGTGGAAGGGCCAATTAGGTACTGTTCAGAAACCCCATACAGTCCGGAATATTGCTGCCCACGCCGCTCTGTCCGGGAATGTGAGGGCCGTTTGGGTATGAACTCGAGTAGCCGGAAGGTCCTTGAATTTTCGGACAGAGTGGTACCTACAAAGTCGATCCCGTAGCGGCATTCTTACGCACCATTGGTTAGCGAGAAGAGCAGACACCAGGGACAACGGCCCCGCAGCCGCCGTCGCCGCCGCCGCCGCCCCCGCCCCCGCCCCCCCGACCGCCGCCGCTGTCGCCGCAGAACCAAACCCAAAAGAAACCGCTGGGGGCAGCAGGACAACGCAACACGCCAGACTCGCCAATGAAGCGCCAACCCTTAGCCCACGCTTTCCACCGGCTCCACCACCGCCAGTTCCGCCCCCGCCTCCGGTACTGTCGCGGCCGCCGCGGGAGCGGGGAATAAACCCTTGCCTAGAAGAAGTAAGAGGTGTACTGTTCGCTGCCAAGGGGGGGGGTGATGTTACCGTGGTGATCTTCGTTGCGGTTACGGTCGTCGCAGCCGTTGTGCTCGCCTGTCGGGTGTATGGGACGGGAGCATCGGTGTGGGGCATGGGGGGAGGGAGGGGGGACGGGAGGAAGGCAGGGAGGGAGCGAGGACAGGGTGGATAATGGTTGTCGGCGTTAAACCAGTGGGGGTCTGTCCGCTGGTGTTGTTCCCGCCGATTTCTTCACAAACGCATGCCCACTTATGCGCACGCTCGCGTTTTGTCCTTCGATACTTACAGCAGCAAAACTGCTCCATCTGCAGTAGGTCTACGGCCTCAACAGCAGGAGGTTAACTGCAGTGGGTCTACGGCCGTAGGTCTGCGGCAGTAGGTCTATCGTCGTAGACTTTTCTAGCAGGTCTACTGCAGTATCCTAGGCCTGCTACACTAGTTCTACGGCGTTAAGTTTATTCGAGTGATTCTACTGCTGCATATATGCTTCTACAGCCGTACGTTTACGGCCGCGGTACGTCTACGGCAGTAGGTCTACTGAATTTTTCGGCGTGCACCCCAGACACAGGAGTGGTGGAAGTTGGAAATGTTGTCGGATCTTTTGGCGCCGGTCTATCGCATGGCGCGCCACGTAAACTTCGTCCGGATGCTTCCTTACAGCCATGTCATGATTCTTCGCAATAACAACATGACTTGACATCAGCATCTTTGATGCCGGTAGGTGTCATGTTCCTTGTCATCAGTATCAACAATCAGGGGTGCGTGTTACCTCAGATTAGAGTGCAAAACTCCCAGTTATGCCGACTTCTTGATGATTTGCGAACTGTTCGTGAACGGGGACCGGTACCACGTGACCCTGACAACACCATGGCCAGGGTCAACAGCTCGGGCTTATGCGTAGAGAGGGAAATTTTCGGTTATTTATGTCATACCAGGTAGGACTCACACACCGCTGTTGCCTTCGGTTCGAACACACGCTCGTACTCGTACTCGTGTACTCGTCGAGTACCGAGTACTCATATTCATACGATAGCGCACGAGCAACCCACGGGTAGCGTACGAGTAACGCACCAGTTACGCGCTAGCAACGCGTTAGGTATGTACGAGTAGCGTTCGTATATGAGCAACGCAGAAGAAAACATAGGAGCAAAGTCACGAACAACGTACGAGTGCAGCAGTGCGAGGGTAAAACGTACGCGTAACGTATGACTGCTGCTGCTGCTGCTGCTGCTGCTGTTGCTCGCATACATGAATGTACCACCGCGATCTCAATCGGAGGGGACGCACTTACCGACAGCGATGACGAACATGAGGACGACCACCGTGAAACAAGCGGTGCCCACCTCCGAGCCGAAAATAACGCCTCCTGCAGCAGCACCACCGCCGACCCCGCCCGCCCCGCCGCCCGCTCCCCTCCCTCTCCGCTCAAGCCTTCCGCCTCCCCGGTCTCCTCGCCATCACCCTGGAACAACCGAGAAGGCACCGCGCTCAACGGCAGCGAGGATCTCCCCGGCTCCTCTTGCGAGCGTTGGCGTGGGGACCGTGTTGAGTGGCCGGGAGTTCTCAGGAAGGCGTTCTTCGTGCCAAGGTTTGCTGTGTGGGGGGTGGGGCTGGTGGTGAAGGAGGATGTGTTGGAGACGAAGAAGCATAGTAAGAGCAGGACTGCGAGGAGGGTGGCCGAAGGAGCCACTTGAATCACAGAGGAGAAGCAGCCGCGGCGACAACGGAGGGATCGTGCCGGGCCTCGGTATCGCTGATGACTCTCTTCTTCTGCTTCGTTCGGCTTTCTGGCCATCTCGTTGGTTGTTTGTTTGATGCTGGTGGACTGGTGAACCACGATGAACCCGACAACTTCCAACCTCCCGAAATATGCAGCTGCAAGTGCTCGTACTGCTTCCGTATATATAGGCAAGCTCGCTTCTGTCGTTGTGTGCCCAAAATGTATATAGATGTGATGCAGCAAGGGGTAAACACCCTCACGCGACTACGAGTAACTCCACGAGCACTCGAGCACGCTGCTCGGTACGCAGCTGATGGGCCCACCGCGCCCATGGCCCATGTCTGACCACCAATGTAACGATTCGGCAACTAGTTCCACCGCATTTGGCGCCTTTTTTGTTTTGCTATTCCCACCGCATTTTTTTCTGACTCGATGGAACAAGCTGGGAGACACAACCAATTACCGAAGTATAGCATCTAGACGTGCGTTCCCTGCGCATTCGTTCTCATCCGGGCCTTCGAGACTGTCGTGAGAACCATCATCGCAGTGAGTCAAAGCGATAACGTCAAGCTTCATCAACTGGGAAGGCCCTGCTGGAGCACGTGCTCGATTCTAGTCGCCGCATATCAGCTTCAGGATGGCAGCCAATGGTGAGCACACTTACTTGCAGTCCCCTTGAAATTCTATGTCTTGCATAGAAATGACCTTTGTTTGAGCCACCAGCTCGCACCCTACCCCTCGGAGGCTGCTTGTGGAGCTCGCGCGACCGATGCATCACCGGCGCAGCTTGCAAATAGGGTGCGCATCTACGACTATACCGATTCGGTCGATCTCACAGCTGACAAAACATGTGTACACTCGTACAGGTACTCGTACTCGGTACGTACTTGTGTACCGACACATGTTGACGTCCATATATGCTCCCCTTTTTAGACTGCTTGCGGGGCAGGTGTGACTCACACCATGTATGGGCGATGCACCTTCCTGACGACGTAGCAAGAGAGGTGCGTGTGTTCTACTCGTCGAGATCTAGCACACTCAATGTCCGTGTTGACGCTTCACCCTAGGGAGATACAAGCTCTGTGATCACAAGCAACGACATCGAGATAGTAGTAGATCGCAGTGTATTAATAACACCCGTAACTCGATTAGACAGCGCAATGCCATGCCATTGTCCAGGTCAGACCAACCCTGTAACCCTAACCCTACTACTCTGGTACGTACGTACTGCCAATCAGATCAAAATGTCGAGTACGTCTATTAACCCTTTTAGGACCGCAGCCCCGTTTGTGAGAGAAACTACTTAGAGTTTGAGTGGTTTGTCCCCAAAACGGGACTGCAGTCTTAAAAGTAACGGGTAAACTCTACAACAACCAACCAACCATTCAACCAACTCACTGACCAACCACCTTATTTGATCTCAGGGAGCATGGATGTGGACACTACCGAAGAGAAACCTACCGCTGTTAATAGGTCGGCGGTGGTCGTGACGAAGCTAAACTTTACCTACGATGGCATGGACGACCCTGTACTGAGAGACTTTGATCTCGACCTCCCGGCCGGAAGCAGGTGCAGCGCCCGCCAGAGAGGCTATATACGGCCCGAAGAAGAGCAACAAGCAGTGGGAGTAGTCAAAGACGTAGTAGTATTAGTAGTAGTAGTATTAATAGTAGTAGTAGTAGTAGTAGTAGTAGTAGTAGTAGTAGTAGTAGTAGTAGTAGTAGTAGTAGTAGTAGTAGTAGTAGTAGTAGTAGTATTAGTAGTAGTAGTAGTAGTAGCAGTAGTAGTAGTAGTAGTAGTATTAATAGTAGTAGTAGTAGTAGTAGTAGTAGTAGTAGTAGTAGTAGTAGTAGTAGTAGTAGTAGTAGTAGTAATAGTAGTAGTAGTAGTAGTAGTAGTAGTAGTAGTACGAAGTATGAATAGTAGTAGTAGTAGTAGTAGTAATAGTAGTAGTAGTAGTAGTAGTAGTAGCATTAATAGTAGTAGCAGTAGTAGTACTAATAGTAGAGTCGTAGTCCTAGTAGTAGTCGTAGTAGTAGTAGTCGTAGCAGTAGTAGTAGTAGTGGTAGTTGTAGTAGGAGTAGTAGTAGTAGTATTAGTGGTAGTAGCAGCAGCCATAACAGCAACAGATGGCGGCAGCAGCAGTGACTGCAGCAGCAGCAGCAGCAGCGGTTGCAGCTCGACGCGTGTCAACGAGAGAAGAAACTGCTGAACTTTCCTCGAGACAAAAATGAACGCACGCACGGTGGAGGAGAGGGGAGAGAAGTGCCCGCTATATGTGACCCCACCAGATCAGAGACACGAAAGGGAGGGAGTTGGAGAAGCAGAGCAAATATACTACAGTCAGTAGTTGATGGGATGGAACAACAACAACAACAACAACGACAACAACAACAACAACAACAACAACAACAACAACAACAACAACAACAACAACAACAACAACAACAACAAACAATGAAACTCACAGCTGACGCAAGGCTGACATTTTTTTCTTCTTTTCTAAACCTTCGCGCTCGCGCACAGGTGTCTTCTGATTGGCATGAACGGGGCGGGGAAGAGCACCCTGCTCAGGGTGCTGGCTGGCAGGCACCTCACCAAGCCTGATGAGGCGGTGGTTGTCCTCGACAAGTGAGTTACACCCGCCCAGGCCCCCCAAGTCGTGCGGACGCGAGCTATGGTCGGAGTAGCACTTTTTTCGGCGACATACCGCTAAACGCGTTGAACTCGCACAAGGGTGGTGCAATCGTTTGTGCAACGCTCGGAGCGTGAAGAGTGCTTGTTTCTTAACCCCTGTTAGAGCCGCACTCTAGGTTTGAGGAAATACCATTCAAATTTCAAGTAGTTTTTCCCCTTAACGGGACTGCGGTTCTAGTGGGACAGACTGTACATTTTTCGAAAGGGCTCTCTCTCTCTCTCTCTCTCTCTCTCTTTCTCTCTCGAGATCAGGCCTTTCCCGAAAAACACCGAACCTTGTTCAGTATATTTGGAAGCCCTTCCCGTTCTGGAAAAGGAAAATTCGAGCGGCTTATTATTAAAAGTCGTGGCACCCCCGTGCGAACTCAACGGCTCTTCAACGGCACTCTTTCTGGGGCTCCTTTCTCCCACCACTGCTGTAGGGGCTGATATTTTATATCACGGGCGGCCATAGTAAATAGGACCTACGGTACACGCAAAGACCCGCATGTTTCGCTATTTTTACTGATTATTTCGGTCCTATTCACTAAGGTCCCCCGTAAATAATAGATAGCTGCGTAATAAGATGTCGAGAGTCCAGCAGTTCCGCAGAGGGGCGACTGGCCAGCAGGTCCAGAGGTCGTGACACCGGAAGGAGACAGACAGCCCACACACTGCGCGCTCCTCCCTGCTCCTGGCTGCTCCTCGGAGCACCGACACGGACTTCAGCAAGGCTGGTGTTCTCCGCCAACCTTTTTGCCGGCCGTGGTTTACTACTGCTAGTAAACACGTTCCTCTTCTAAACTGCAGAGTGCGGCAGGACCAGCCTGAGTCCCATCAGCGCACGGCTCTGACCGATAATATAAGATCCGTTTGATTTCCATTATTATCGTCCGAACGTTTACCTATATTCCGGGTCAGGGTGGTATGGGCCCGCCAACAAGACGGCAAGCATTCGAACCTTGCACACCCCGGGCAGGTCATGATCTATCTGTCTACAGATAGATCTGTCTACAGATAGATATGAGATAGATCATCTAGTTCCTCACTTGCCCTTGTGAGAGGTTGTGCAGGATCTGCATAGTAGGACATATCTAACCCAGGAAAAACGTGTGCTGCTGCTGTAGATCGTGCCGATATTACGAGTCCCACCAGGCAACATGAGCTAGATCATGCAGATCATACAATATCGGGACTATTGATGATATATCTGCCTTGAAATATCTAGATAATGATCTGCAAATAATCTGTACATGATCTGTACATGATCTGTACATGATCTGTACATGATCTGTACATGATCTGTACATGATATGTCCGAGGTGTGGAACCTTGTTGTGACACCATCCTTGGACAGGCTTGATTTAGCATCGGCTGTTATATACCACCACCATGCCCCTAAATATACGCGCCGTGTGTACATTAAAATACTGAATGCAAGTTGTCCTTATATTTGGGGGCAAAGTGGTATTATTCACTGTAGCGCTCGCCACTTCTGAGCACGATTTTTTTTTGTAAAATTCTATTTTCTGAGCAAACCGCCCTGCCCCTCCCCCCCCAAAAAAAAAAAAAAACGTGAGCCTTTGCGTTCTTATTGCTACTGCCGAAGGCTCTTTCTTTCTCGTGAGCCTGTACTGCTGCTGCTGCTGTATGTACTTCGCCCAAAACTTGACTTTGTCAGAAAACTTGTGGATTGAGCCCGATGAACAATCACCTTGGCCTTGGAGTACAACGAATAATACTGGAACACAAATGGGATATATTACCGGATAATTACCGGGCAGACCCTCGAATTCTCGTAAAATTTGAAAATATTCGGCCACAAGAGTGCTACAAACCCCTATCGTGGCATGTGGCTTCGACTCTTTTCACCCCCGTATGCAAGAAAGGCTACTCAGACAAGGTGCCGAAGTTCCCGCCCACCTCTCTCACAACCGGTTCTTGTAGCAGGGTGCAGCTCAGCCATTCGTGCGACTCGCCGAACGAACACCTTTTGCGGCGCGTCTTTGCTTCTGGTGCAAGCGAGGCCTGCCTGGTCCGTGATAACCGAACGTGCTCTTTCCCAGCATTGTAGGGATGCGATGGTCGGTATATCATGGTCATAAGATTGCGGCCATGCATCGTAACGAGTTTACCCACCTCCTCCTGCAATAGAAAACTCCGAAAGGGTACTTACTGTAGTAGGGTATATACTCCGGGGTACCCGGGTGCCAAACCTGGCCGTTTTGGCCATCCTCGGGGACTCAATTTGGCTGTTTTGGCCATTCTCGGGTATCAAACCTGGCTGTTTCGGCCATTCTCGGATACCAAACCTGGCTATTTTGGCCGTTCTCGGGTACCAAAACCTGGCCGTTTTGGCCGTTCTCGGGTACCAAACCTGGCCGTTTTGGCCGTTCTCGGGTACCAAACCTGACTGTTTTGGCCATTCTCGGGTACCAAACCTGGCTGTTCTGGCCTTTCTCGGTCATGTACCCGGGTACCCCCAGAGTATGTCCCCTCCTACACTCACCCTTGGAACAGGTGACACATCGGATCGATCACGACCTACTACCCCGGGCGTAAGTACCAGGACCGGTTAGACCAGCAGTTATGGGAAAAACTTGAAGGGCTCTTGAGAACTGAGTATTTTTTTTGCCGAAAACCCGCGTGATCTGGAGAAGCGGAAAATTGTTCCGCAAAGCTTCCGGAAAACTCCGAGGAGCATTCTGAGTGGTCTGCCGGTGTTTTTGGCCGTCCCGCCGAGTAGAACGCGTCTATTGGGTCTATAAATTCAGTTCCTGGAGCCCAGAAAAAAGTTCCCTATAAATCAAGTATAAAGAGATGTTCTTACCTCAGACAATGATTTGAAGACCAAGCGGTCCTTGTACTCACTCCCAGAGTGGTAGATCATCCGCTGCAGATGCTCACTTTCGACATTCGCCTTACGATGTGTTGTTTGTTTTGTTGCAAACTGCCTTATCATAGAGGTGCCACCCCCTCCAAAATGTCGGCGCAACGAGCCGTGTCAAGACACATCGTATCATCGTACCCCACCCGGAAAAAAGAAAAAAGAAAACTAGTCCAGATCTTGCAGACCTTTTTAGATATCTATAGATCGCGCGGATACATGCGCCCGGAAGGATCTAGATCACGAGTAGCTGATCATCTGATATGTTCGTTGTGTGAAGCGCCAGAGGTGTCTACCGTATGTACCAGCGTACCACAGCGGTACATGCGGTGGTTCGTCCATGATGCGCGGGCTCTCCCCCCTCCCCCGGCTTCCCCTCTCCGCTCTCTCTCCCTGTTGGTATTCTGTGGGCGCGAACGTATTTTTTTGGTGAAAATGGTCTCTTCTATTTCTGGGCCCGTCAAGTTGTAACCCTCATGTAACCGTCGTTTATCCGCCGTGCTGTACCCGGCTTGCCGTTCAACGTGCACCGGTACCTGGTATGTTTAAAATGCTTTGTAAAAAAAAAAAACTTGTATACGCCCCAGGTTTGTATGTAACGTGCAACCGTTGTTGTTGCCATCGCGTAGCCGTACCGTGTAACCGCCACCCCGAACGTTACAAATGATACAACATCAGTCTTGGAACAAAAGGGCGGGGACGCAAGAAGGATGGTCCCACGGTTGGAAGAAAGCCTCCTGGTTGTACGTGCAAGTAGTTATTTCCGCTTTCATCGCGATCGACCTTACAACAGCACGGAAAAGAAGGAAGCGGTCCAGAAAAAAACAGAGCCCGTCAGCCGTGTCCGATGCAGCTGTGCCCCTGCTGGTCATGTAGCCTCGTAACCGCTCTGTAGCCGCCGTGTAACCGCATTGTAACCGCCGTGTGGCCATTTATTTTTCGTGCGGCGTTTCTGTTACGGTTCTCGTAAAAAAAGGCACGCCTTCCGCGACACGACTCTCAACAAGCACCGGACCTTCGTGTCCATGGACTGGGGCATGCGCACGGTGTCCTTCGCAGGTAAGTTGGAATAACCCTTCTACAGTACGTAATGTTTTGCCCGGAAACGTATTTGCCATCAGTAGTACATAGGACCGTATAAACGTAACAGCTGCACCGAACGAACCTTTGCAGACGAAGTTCGTCGAATTCAGAGTTGGATAAGGTCTGCGGTATGATCAGATATTCACCAAACTCCTCAAAATTGAGGTAGAAACGGCTACGAAGCGCGAAGCGCGAATCGAAGCGCGCGCACAATCGGAACCGAGGCGCGGCTGTGAATTGGAGGATCACATGCGGAGAAACCAGATGCGGAAAAACGGCAAAACCGAATGCGGCGGAACCAGGGAATCGGCTTGCGCGGAACCCCAATCTAGCAATCTAACCATGAAGGCTTGTTTTCCCTACCACCGTTTCGTTGTATCCGTCTTCAAATGCGGTGTTCGCAAATATGGTGTTTCCGAATGCTGGGTACCTACCTGACTGCGGCGGAACCGAATGCGGGGTATCTGAATGCGGCGAAATCGATTGCGGCGTTCCCGAAAACGGCGTACCCGAATGCGGCGGAACCGAATGCGGTGGCCTGAATGCGATGTGCGGTGTGACGGAATGCGGCGAAACCGATTGCGACGGAAACAGGACACGGTGTGCCTCTGCAGGCGGACATCACGGTGGGAAGCATGATGAAGAAAGATCAGGAGCGTTACCCGGAGAGGAGGGAGGAGTTACTAAACCTGCTCGGCGTGGACCCGCACTGGCGGATGCACCAGGTGACACGCGCGCGGCCGTTGTTCTTACACCCGCATATCCGTCCCCACACTGCGTCCGTACTGTAGTGTTTACTATGAATTGGGACAGCTTCGAATATAATATAATACAACATGGTTGGTAGCCGACACTAACTCCTCAGTGCTTCTTTAGAGAAATCCCAGGCGATCGGGGTAAGATTAGGGTTTATAGTCAAGTGTACTTCAACCGTTTTGTCGAAGCTGAGACAAGTTTTCTATTCTTTACAGCCCTCTACTGCCTACTGTTGCCCCGCATTTTGCCTCACGTTGCCTCGTATTACCCACCATTACCCCGCGTTTCCCCGTGTTGCACCCAATAGAGAGCAAGTATATTTCAACCATTTTTCCGAAGTCTGTAGCATCGTAGCTCTCCATAGCCTAGAGTTGAGCCGCATTGCCTCACATTCACCCGCATCATCCCGCATTTCCCGAATTGACCCGCGCTATCCCATGTTGCACCGGATAGAGATCAATTATAATTCAGCCATTGCCCCGGACTCTATATCGCAGCTCTCCACAACCTAACGCTGCGCCGCATTGCCTCACATAGACCCACTTTGGGCCGGCCGCATCACCCCGAATTTACCCGCACTGTCTCGTGTGTCACCGGCTAGAAACGCCGGCAACCTTGTGCCTTTTTTGTTGTCGCTTCGCATTTATCCGCGTGACCGGCCGCCCGCGCCGAGTGTTTCGCCGCATGTTTTTTGTATATTTTCTTGAGGCGAGATCGGGACGGAGGGATGGGGGATGGCAGGTCTTCTTCACTCTACCGGAGCACTTGGTGCTTTCGTCGGGCCTTTTAAGTGGCCAAGTATGTACGAAGGATACATGTATCATGGCTCTACGAGCCCAATACTGGGAGGGTCATCCCGCTGTCCACTGTTGTTCCCTCCGGAAACTGGACCCTTTGACTCTTCGTATTTATGTGCAAACGGTCATTATATTTCCGTGCAGAGTGGCATGCTCACCCTCTCAGGGCCGCAGTCCCGTTTTGGGGATAAAACTTATTGAAATTTGAGCGGTTTGTTCCCAGAACGGGACTGCAGTTTGTTGCCCTAAAAGGGTTCACTCTTGAACCTTTTAAAACCGCAGTACCGTTTTGGGGGCAAACCACTCAAATATCTAGTAGTTTGTCCCCAAAAAGGGGACTACGGTCCCAAAAGGGTTTTAAATTGAACCCCGGGGTGTTTACGTTCACTAACCGTTGACCCCCGGATTGTTCTTCAAGTGAGTTTTTCTGTCCATCGATCCCCCCCCCCCCCCCCCCCCGCCGCGAACATCACCCCCCTCCCCTCTCCCTTACCGCCTCCTTGTTTGTTGCCAGGTTTCTGACGGGCAAAGAAGGCGTGTCCAGCTCCTTCTCGGCTTGGTGAAGCCCTTCAAGCTCCTCCTTATCGACGAGGTCACTACCAGCCTAGGTGGAGACGAGTGATTAGCTTTATTTTTTTGTCTTTCGGGTGAATGCAACTTTTTTTTTGTTCTGGCCGCGCTAAACAAATGGGAACCCCCTTCCAAAATCGCTTTTAACAAACACCCAACCGCGATACGTACACAAGTTGAGGACAGCTACAAACATCCTGCTTCGTGGGTTTCTAGCTACAGCTACTTGAACACTATATTTTTTTTTGCATGTTGATACTTTTTTCATGGAAAACAACGCGGTTTACGGACGCAACTCCACAGCAGCATCCCCTTCTGGTCTCGCCAGCGTACCGGTACGTATTCAAGCCGCCCCTCTGTTTTTATTCTCCCGCCGCATTCGTGTTCCGTCCGGTTATTTTGTTCCGCTCCGTTTTGTTCCGTTCCCTCCGCTGTTCCTTCGATCCCACCCCCCCCCCCTCCTTTTTTTTCCCGCTTTGACGCGCCCCCGCCCACCCCGTCCCGTGTCGGAATTCGCTCGAGGCTGTCTGTGAAACGTAAACTACACGAACATGTCTGCGTAGATGCCGTTTCGGGATTTTGCGTGTTTCGCTGTTCCCCGCCCCCGTCTCCTCTCCTTTCGTTTGCCGCGCCTGCGTTTTAGCCCCCCCCGTCATCCCTGTGTCGGACGTTGTGGTCCGTCAGGATGTCGTGATGCGGCTCCACAATCGGAGAAACGAGAGAGAGAGAGGCGACCATGACCTGGCCCTATCATGTTTGGGCAGGAACAAAAAGTACCCCCTCCACCCGCCACAGGCGGTGAATCAGGAAGGGCGTAAGATTGGCAAACCTTTTAGCAGTATGGAAAAAAAAATAGGAAAGCCGAAGCTGTGAAATCGAAAACGTGCTCAAAACTGATATTTGTTAAAGCCTGGTGTGATGATTCGATCGCGCGTTCTGTATTACACTAGGTGTGCAGGTTTTTAGAGTATTGATGAGCAATACATGGAAAAATAAACGCAATAAACGTCCAACTGCTTGAGGCGTCTCTACTAACGTATTACGGGGGGACCGTAGTTAATACAACCAAATATTGTTAGTGAAAATGGTTAAATATTTAGGTTTTTATGTATACCATAGGTCCTATTAACTATGGCCCCCCATAACAGGAGTAGAAACGGTGCCCCGTCTCGAAAGGGATGCGTGGTCAATAGTCGAACGGCTGAGTCAAGCAGCAAATGACCCCCCCCCCCCCCTCCCCAACCCCCCGCCGCCCCCATCTCCCGTGCTCGAGCGCAGATGTGGTGGTTCGTCAAGACCTCCTGCTGTGGCTCCACAAGGAGAGCGTCGAGAAGGGAGCGACCATCATCTACGCCACGCACATATTCGACGGGCTGGACGAGTGGCCGACTCACCTCACCTACCTCACGAGGTTAGCCCCCTCTATGCCGCCACTGTGGACGGAAATATAAGGACCGTTTCGACACTATTGTGAAGACCAAGTGGTCTGTATAGATACACCCACATATCGATAGTAGTCAGAACCCACTATGGACCCCAAAAACAAAAATGGGGCTTATCATATGGGCCGACGCTGGTGGGCCGGGACGGCCCGTCAATTTTTCATGTGACGGGCCGCGACCCGGCGTGGCCCGGCCCATCAAACTTTTCCAGAGGATTGACGGCAGCCCAGCCCAGTCTATCACTTACTGTAGTTCACATTTCACGGGCCGGCGCGGCGCATGGCACACTCCAACTTTTCGGCCCGTCCCGGCCGGGGCCACCGGCCCAATGATAAGCCCTGCAAAAAAACAGGTATCGCCCCGCACCTTTCCACGCCGTATTTTGTTCTGATTGTTATGTTTCCCCCGCAATATTTCATTCCTACTGCGCAAGAATCAGCATATGCTCCACACACTCCGTAATTCCGAGTGGTTTTTCAAAGGGACGAAGGGTTGTGCCATCCCCCCTCCCGCGCTTGGTGCAAGCGGTGTCTGCCTGGTCGGTGAAAAACACCCGACATGCTCCGTCCCGGCGTTCTGCATACATAGGGCTGCGAGGGCCTATGTACCGTCTCACGACTACGTCCATGCACGAGATGAGTACATGCACCTCCCCCCTTCCCTTCGCGCCTCCAATGAGAGTAAACCTTTCCAAGGCAGGAGTGGTGTTTGCCGTGGCTGTCAGTCGGTGCGGGATTTTTTCATCACTAGTATCTAAATCGGTAAAGGTGCCGTCAGCCGACTTACTGACTTTAGTCGCCAAGTCGGCAGGCGAAGCCAGCTCATGGCCTGAGACGGGTTTTGCCGACTTGTATCAAAGCGGAGAAAAGTGAGAGCCAAATCAGTCCCTCCCCGGCCAAACAAGCTCCGCCCCAAGACACAAGGTTGCAGAATATCCCCCCGCATTCACTATTCCTTCCTACCGGTGCGTACATAGCACTGCGAAAACCCAAAAAGTCGGACGGGTAAGTCAGCACCTCCGGGAAAACAACAGGTTACAACTGTCAGTATGAGGGACGTTTAGATGCCACAAAAAAATCTCGAAACGTGCCTTATATTTCGGGTCGGACTGGGATACAATCTTCGAGCTGAAAAATGATTTTGTAAGGCTGACCGTCTTATGTTAAATCGTTCTGTTGGCTATGCTGCTAACACGGGCCCGCCGTATACACATGTACTCTTGATTATCGTCACGTACCAAACGTGTACGAGCGCGCGCGATCGAACACGCTGCGCATCGCCCGCAAGCCTTCGCGAATTGAGTTGAGTTTCGACGAGAACCGTCGATTTTCCCAGCCGCAGAGTGTTTTTTTTTGTTGCGTGCTGTGGTAGGAGCAGTACGGAGGCTCTTCGCCTGATTATAGTGTCATACGAGCTGTCTACCTCATCACAAGCCAAAGAGTGATTTTGAGGAAGCGCTCAAAGTGCATCCCGACGAACAATCCCAAAGTCTACATATTACCGGGGGGGGCTATTACGGGGGGGGGCGTAGTAAATAGGACATTGTTTTTTGGTAAAAAAAGCAAAATATAGAGGTTTTTGTGTGTACCGTAGGTCCTATTTAATATAGTCCCCCGCAATAGGTGTATCCCCAGTAACTTTAGTAAAACACCAGTATTAACTGTCCAGCGATGTGTCGGTCCCAGTGACAGTTTGGCCTATACGTGCCTCCCCTATCCCCTACCGCGGCACACCTCAGGAGCTATGCATGTGCGTGTACACGGTGGTTCTGTTGCACCCCTCACCCAGAAACAGACGACCCGGCCTTAAAAGGACGCCGTGTGCTCTCTGGCGTGAACGATTGATTTCCCGAGTCCCACAGCTTCAGATTTTGTTTTTTGTTTTCCTCGAAAAGTAATGCGTATTGGGCATGTCATACCCGGTACCCCGATTGTGGTGCTGTTGTCGTAGCTATCTCTTCACAGCTCGGGTATATTTTGATCTATCTTATCTGTCTACAGATAGATCATCTATCATAGTTGATTGCACAGATCCAACCCGGGAAATATGTGTGCTACTGGAGATCACGCAGATTGTATACGACTCTCACCAGGCACCATCGGGAATAGATATGTCTGCCTGGAAATGTCTAGATCATGATCTGTAGATGATCTGTAGATAACCTGTAGATTAGTTATATGTAGATGATCTGTAGAAAAACTGTATATTACTTTTCTGTAGATGATCTGTAGACGATATGTAAATGATCTGTTGATAATATATCTGTAGATGATATGTAAATGATATGTAGATGATATGTAGACGATCTGTAGATGATCTGTAACTGATCTATCTGTAGATGATCTGTCGGAGGTGCGCTATAGTTGTTGCTGGTTGTTGATGCTCTTGCCCTCATTCTCGTTAACGTTCTCGCTCTTTTTAGACCACTCTAGACGGCAACATAAGGACCATTCAGACATCAATATGAGCACCAAGCGGTCCTTATATTGGCAGACACCCAGAGTGGTGTGTACACCTTAACGTTGTCCTTTATGGTTCCTTTTGTCCCCCCCTCCCCTCCGGGTTTCCACAGGGATGGGAGCACAGGTTGGCAGGGGAGGCTGGAGGATCTCGAGCTCAACCGCCAGATGAAGGAGGTAGGGTTCCCCGTGAAGAACGTCCCAAAAATCTTTCGAGGTTTAAGAGGGGGGGGGGGGGGAGTACACACTCTCGGACAGATCGCGATCTAGCTCATCTGTAGTTGTGCAGATCCTATCCCGCCGTTCTGATATTATGCTCTGCAGGATCTGTGCAGGATCTGTGCAGGATCTGTGCAGGATCTGTGCAGGATCTGTGCAGGATCTGTGCAGCACGGCGAGATCCGACCGAGGAACCGAGCCTTAGATCATGCAGGTCACGCGGCTCGATCACGAGCTAGATCGTCGAGATCATCGAGATCCTAATCTGCCAGTGTGAGATAGATGCTCTGGACGGTACCTACGCCACCCCGGAGCCAGGTTGTTGCGGCTCCTAATTCCGGCAACATGATGAGCTGAATCTTACAGATCAGAGACATACACATGTCTACTACCAGGGGGGCATAGTGAATAGGACCTACGATACGCGCAAAAAACTACCAGGTATGCAGTTCCCTATTTTTACTGACAATGTTTTGTCCTATTCACTATGGTCCCCCGTAATGGCTGCCCTCTGAAATATTTAGTTCATGAGATGCAGTGGAAGTGATCTGTAGATGATCTGTTGATGGTATGTCTGTCCGAGATAAGAAAGAAGAAAAAAAAAAAAGTGTCGGGAAAAAAAACTGGCGATAATTTCGGCGCGGCCCACATGAATTGATGGCCCGAGCTGCTCTCCGAGGCAGGCAGGCAGGAGATGCATTCCGAATCGCATCATACACAGAGAGGTTCTCGGTCGTGCCGACGCGTGAGCGGCGGCATGATGATGGCAACTTGTTCCGCTGCTGCTGCTGGTGCTGGTGCCGGTGCTGCTGCTGCTGGTGCGCGTTCTTCCTCTTGTTTATAACCCTTTTAGGGCAAAAAACTGCAGTCCCTTTCTTGGGGGACAAACCACTCTATTCCTGAGTATATAGTTTGCCCCCCAAGAACGGGACTGCAGTTTTTTTTCCCCTCGACGGTTTATTACAAGACGATACCCTTTGGCCGGGGGGGGGCGAGGGGGGGGCGAGATAGATGAGCGACCATGCTTCCTGCGTCCGTGCCGTGCGGACTCTTTTTTCTTTTCTTTTTTTGCATTGGAACTCACTCGCGGACACCATTTTTTGTACTGTCGCTTGATCACGCGGTGGCGCCATCGCTTGCTGTAATATCCGTCACCTTTTTTTTCCCCTCTTTTTTTTGTTTTTTGTTTTCGTCAAGAGGGTTAAGAGACGTTTTTTCTCATGAGATCAGATCGCGCATATCGTCTTGTTTTTGCCGCTTTTGGGTGGTACACCTGGTTCTCGGGCAGGCTGTATATATACTCGTATATACGAGTATATATATTCGCTGAAGTCCGCCACAATGATTGCGATATGTCCCGGTCGGTCATGTTTTTGATAAACCGGAGTGCGAGCGCCGCGCTCGCCCTTTTCTCCTGGTGGGCCAACCAACTTTCCCTCCGATGTGCTTGACCAACACCACCGCTGCCTACAAACTGTGTACTAGGTATCTGTTAGAAGGGAACGGCAGTAATAACCACAACAGCAGCAACAGCAGCAAAACACAAAAACGAAAACAATTCAGCTGTCTTGAGATCGAAACATTTTCCTCAAAAGTCCTACTTCGATGTATCCCAGTTTTGCAAATCTGTGTTGTATATTTTTGAAAAACTAACAAACAAAACACTACCCTAAGATGTGGGTAAGATCCAAAAGTTTTCCTCGCCTCGCGCAGATAATGATCTATCTGTCCTCAGATCATGATATATCAAAATATGATCTAACTGTAAACAGATAGATCACCTATTAATAGTACAGATCCAACCCAGGGATGTACGTGCTCTTAATAGACCATGCCATGTACAGATCGTGCGGGCCCCACCCGGCAAGATGAGCTAGATCATACAGATCATACAAAATCGGGACCATAGATTATCTATCTGTCTTGAAAGATCTAGGTCGTGAACTGTGGGAATTAATCATATATATGTCCGAGCAGGGGTACACGAAAAAAAAAAACTGAGCTGCAGCCGCCACAGCATGTCGGAATTTTTTAGTATACTTTTTTTAAGACATGGCGGGTTGAAATTTTCGTCAAAAATGAAACGAAGCATTTTATTTTTTTTCCCATTTTTTTCAAAACTTAATTTTAGTCTACCCCCCTCCTGTCTGGGGCTCAAAACAAAAAGCGGGGTGTTGTTGTTGTTGTTGTTGTTGTTGTTGTTGTTGTTGTTGTTGTTGTTGTTGTTGTTGTTGGTGGTGGTGGTGGTGGTGGTGTTGTTGTTGTTGTTGCTGTTGTTGTTTTGTTGTTTCCGTGGTGTGAAATTTGTTTTAGTCAAACCTCGTACCACTCTACTGTCGGCCGACGGCTTGGTCTCCATACGGATGTCTAAACGGAGTTGAACATATTTGCGCGCCTGGGGGCAGTGTGACACCTGAAACCTCTGACAGCACGGTTGTGCATCTTGCCTCGACGGTCCGGTCCGGTCCGGTCCGGTCCGTCTTGTCTTGCCTCGTCTTGTCTTGTCTTGTCTTGTCTTGTCTTGTCTCGTCTTGTCTTGTCTTGCCTCCCACAGAGGGGCGAGACGTGCACCCTGCTCAAGGTGGCCTGCCACTGGCTTAGGGGCGAGCAGAACCAGTACCGGAAGGAGACGAGAGAGAACCGCCACAGGAGGGACTTGGAGGAAGAAGGGGGGCGTCTGGCGATACAGAACAAGAACCCGCATCTCAAAGCCTGTGAGCTGTGGTTGCCCTCGTTTGTTTGTTTCCTTGCTTGTTTCTTTGTTTCTTTGTTTCTTTGTTTCTTTGTTTTTTTGCTTGAGTGTTTGTTTGCTTTTTTGCTCGTTTGTTTTTGGCTGTCTCTTCGTTTGTTGGTGAAAAGAGGGTATCATAGGTGTAGTTCGTTTTTTGTTCTCGGCTTCGTTGTCTTTTTTTTTTCTCTTCTTGTTTTGGGGTTCTTTTGCTACACGTATATATACATTATTTACATAGTCTCAGTGGTTGTATTCCGAACCACATTTTGTACGACACGATCATTATCCGAACGCACATCTGCTGCTGTGATTATATTCGTATCTGGTAGTTGAATTCCGATGCTCTGCATGTCTGCCCCCCCCCCTCCCCCCCTTTACTCCGCACAATTGGGAATGATCGCATAACGTAGTGTTCAAGGTAAGGCACCCAAGAGGCAGTTACATAGTACTCCCATTGCTGTCTCTGGAAATGCCTACACCGGAAATTAAATGAACTCATTGATGCTGTCGTCCATATGCAAGTCCGCCCCAAAAGCGGCTCTTAGTAGGATGCAGCTCACCCTTCATGCGACTCGCCGGACACCTCACGGCGCGTCGCGCTTGGTGCAAGCAATGTCTGCCTGGTCGGTGAAAACCCGACATGCTCCGTCCCGGCATTGTAGGGATGCAAGGGTCTATGGTCATACGACTACGGCAATGCATGAGATCGAGTGCATCTCTCCTATCGAGTACCCCCCCCCCCCCCCGCGCCCCCTTCGTCCTTCTTTTTCTCTTGGTTATCCCTTACCACAAAAAACGACAACCGCCTTCTCTTGAGGTACGTTTCAAAATATAGAAATATATTTTGCGTTATTTTTTTCTTCTTCCCGCATGTATTTTTTTACAATACAGCAGTAAGCATGCCTCCCTTCTGTGCCATATGCTAAACCCCATCCGCCCCCTCGCCCCCCCCCCCCCCCCCCCGTCCCCCCCACCCCCCTTCGGCTTGCTTCTCTCCTGATGGCCCCCTTCTGCCTGCTTCTCTCGTGGCACCCCTTGTCGCTCAAAACGACGACGACGACGACGACGACGACGACGACCACCCCTTAACGGCGTTGTCGCCGTTTCAGACGTGGCGGGAGGGGGCTACGCTCCGGGGCGCATGGCCCACCAAGGAATCTGAGGATGCGGCGATGCACTATTTATTAATACCGCAGCTTTATAGCCCCATTCGCTTGGCGCCTTTTGCCTTCTCGTGCATAGCCGCCCGAGCGCAGCCGAGGTGTACGATCGAGCGGCACGACACGGCTTGTGTCTGTTGACATGACCAAAACCCGGAACTATTGTGACTCCGTCAGCGTTGGAGAAAAGTTAAAAATAGAGGGTATTACACACAGCAGTGCTCTGTTTAAGTTGTTTTTCGATCGAGGAGCGCCGTCAGCCGTAGCCGTTTTTGCCCGGACTACCCCCCGCCCCCCCCTGGAAGTGGCCACACCGGAAATTAACTGAAACCTATTTGAAGCTGTCATGCAAGTTCGCTTCACACGCGGCTGTTAGCAGTAGGATGCAGCCCAGCCTTCGTGGACTCACCGAACGCGTCACGTTTCGCCTCGCGCTTGGTGCAAGCAGCCAATGTCCGCCTGGTCGGTGAGAACCCGACGTGCTCCGTCCCGGCGTTGTAGGCATGCGAGCGGTCTATGGTCATACGACTACGGCCATGCATGAGATCGAGTACACCACCCCCCCGTCCCCCCGTCCCGCGCCCGCGCTATTGGGTATTACGGGGGACCATACATAGTAAATAGGACCAACTATTGTTAGTGAAAATAGTTAAATATATAGGTTTTTGTGTGTACCGTAGGTCCTATTAACTATGCCCCCCCCCGTAATATTACATTGACAACTTTCCCTTGTTATCCCTGTAGAATACGCAAAAGTTTTCCTTGACCTTCTTCAGCACTTCAGAGGGGGAAAAAGTGACGAAATATGAACGTGGAAGTGCTGCGGTGAGCTCGAGCTTTATTTTTGCCAATCCGCCGGACGATTACAAAAAAAAAAAAAAAAGTGACGGATTTACAGCAGCAACCAGTGTTGTAGGATGACACAATGGTTGGTGTCCCAGTTACCATAATGGTCGAATGCCCGGAGTCGTGCGGCACAGCCGCGATACCCTCATGGCTCCAATTTTCGCCTTGATCAGGGACGACGATTTCGTCTCCCCGATTTCAGAAAATAAATAATTATTTTGCAAGTATCAACTATGTAATCAGTCGAACTCACCGCTGACGTATTTCATCATTTTGTATAAAATATCTACCAGGTATGTATGTAACAATATTATTCTCTGAATTTTATTCGTCCCCGACTGACTGTGCGTATGCCGGAACGCTTTCGATTATGTACGTATTGTTCATGTCCCCGAAATCTGTTATTAAATTGCGTATAATATCGCCTCCATCCGTTCCGGCTCACAGTCTCAACTATTATTATAATAACAGCAGCACAGCAGAGCAGTATAGTGGTTCCAGTTCCAATTCAAAGACTGCTTCTTCAGGTGGTGTGTTTTTCACTACGAATTTTGTGTTGAGAAGTTGGTGTTTTTGGGTTTTCGCGCCGATATCTCGTCGAGATCGAGTCGAAATATAAAAACGTCTCAGTTTTAACATACTTTTTTTTCTCCTGCGCGTGCAAGTGTTCTGTCAGGGTTTTAGGTGCCTCCAAATATCAAGTCTTAATTCGTATAGTGGTTCACGAGATCAGGTACGGCGTGCTGTGATGGTCTATCCATATCTGGGCTGGCGCAGCTCGTATGCAAATAAATCCTCTTATCATAGGTGAGGAACATGGACGATCAACGGATAAATCATGGTGCGTGTTCAAGGCGTGCATTATTATTGTTACGGGGGACCATAGTAAATAGGACCTACGGTGTACACAAAAACCTATGTATTCCCCTATTTTTACTCACAATATCTGGTCCTATTTACTACGGCCCCCCGTAATAATAGCATCCCTGCAAGAATGAGGAGAGCAGGTAGGCCCCACAGAAAACGCGTTTCTCCATCGCATCTTAGGGGCGCAGGCTCCCACGGTTCCCCAGCCCCAGTTTCCGACTTATCGCCGTGACTACAGCAGCAGCACAGCAGCAGCAGAGCTTCGCGTACAGGCCGAGCGTGAAAAAGCGAATGGGCCAGGGGTGCATCAAAATCAGCACGTACGACGTATGTACACCGATTTTTTCGTACTACTCCTCGAACTACTGCAAGTAAGAACTGCGAAATAAATGAAAGGAAAAGTCAAATTCATGCGAAATTGCGTCCGAAAGCACGACGAGAAAAATAAGCAGTGAAGAACGTGGATGACATAAGATCGGGTTGTGATTGATTCCTCACACACGCCTTTCGCAGAAAAAAAAAAAAAAAAACTGGAAGACACCAGGATAGATAAGAAAGAGAGAGGAGCGTCGAACAAACAACGCAGATAGATCAAGCGAGAGAGAGGAAAGAAGGAAGAAAGGAAGGAGACGAGGGAAGGAAGCTCTCCGCCAGAGGCAAAAAAAGCCAGCAGCAAGCTTCGACCTCACCCCCCCCTCCAAGCACTTCACCCGGAAAGCGTACAACAAGAAGAGTACCACCTGGAGGAGGAGAAGCAGAGCAGGACTTTTTTCCCACCCAACATTTAAAAGCACAGATTTTATTAGTATGACCGATCTCTTGGGAGAAAAAAAAAACTACTGCCCACTCACGGGAAAGCTATAATGATGCCATAAAAAACGACCACACGCCACGATCCTCATCAACATTCCCCTCCCCACTCCCCCTCCCCTCCTACTAGTCGTAGCAAACCCCTCGGGGAAAACCCCCCCAGAGGCTTTTCGATTCGAGCAAGCAAATGCCAAATCCCTTGGGAAAAAACCCCAGAGGCTTCGATTCGAGCAAGCAAATGCCACGACATTTTTTGGAAATTTCCGAAATTTCTCCGAGCCTACCCGGAGATTCAGATATAGACTGAAAAGAGCTAAAGCGCATCCACCACCGCCGCCACAGACAGCTAGCTACCAAATCTCAAACGGATCTGGTCACCTATCCCGTGCCTGACTGACTCGACACCTTTCTTCTTTTATTCCCCCCCCCCCTCCCCCGCCAACCCCCACGCCCTCCCATACTTTCGTCCTCGGGAAAATTCTCGAGGACATCGCTTCAGGACAAACTCTCCTGTTATCCTCAGAGGATAAAAACTCCTGCTGCTGTCTTCTCAGGAGAAACAAACTCCTGCATGTTAAATCTATCCTGCAGAGGGAAGAAAATGTGTCATTTTCTCCTCTGTTTTGAGGAAAAAACTCCAGTGTGTGTGTTTTTCGTCCTGAGGAAAAAACTTTCGTTAGTTTTCACGTTTAGGGAAAAAAAAAAAAAAAAATCCTGTTCTTCCTCACATGGGGTGAATGATTGATTGATGGATTGATTGATTTGATTGACTGATCGAATACGCGCATGTCACACACCACCGCTCACTATGAGCGACGCACTAATAACCGATACAACAATTAATGTACCAAAAAGACCGGTACAATAATGACTCACCCAATGAGGGTTCCTCACCCCCCCTCTCCCCTCGCCGCTCTATGGTCCTACGACTACGACCATGCATGATATCGAGTACACCCCCTCCCCCAACCCCGCCGCCCCCACGCCATCAGCCTACCTGCTCTTCTCCCAACAGCCTTCTTTCTCGCTGTGAGCCTTTTGCCACAAAAAACACAGGCCAAACAAAAACCGCACCATCAACAAGTTTTGGTCTTATCTCGTACACATAACGCGAAAGCCCTGGCACAAACCAAGCGCAACAAGTCGCACCACTAGCAACATTAATCATACCTCGTACAACCGCAAGCGGCGCAACGAGGGAAAAAGCATACTGCCACTTCCATCAAAACTGATGATGGCAGGGCATTCCTTTTCGAGGCGTGCATAGGGGGGGGGGGGGGGAGGGGAGGGGCTATAATAGCCTGTTTGCGCCAGCGCCAACAGAGGGCGCGAGGGGGAACGCCAATCCCAACGAAGTCACTGCGCCGGCTCGTCGGCGCTCTCTCTGATAGAAAAAAACGCATCCCTTCGAAAGAAAAAATATCAAAAGAAAGAGACAGCGACAGCTATATACTCAGAAGAGAGCGGAGGGGACGCAACAGTAACAAAATATGAGCACAACAAACACCGAAACACACACTACACAAAAAGACACATAACCGATCAGACCGACCCGACCCGACCCGACCCGACTCGACAAAAAACGTCGTAGTAGTTCAAGTACTCACGTACGTACTTGTAGTGCTTTCAACAAGAAGGAAAAAAAAATAGCAGACAAGACGAAAACAAAAAAAAACACGGGAGAACGAATGAGCCTAACCTGTTTATCAGCGAAGGACAAACTTCGCGCTCTGGCGCCCGATAGGACATGGCAGGTCTCGCGGAGATGACGTCCGTAATCTCCTGCAGCGTACAGACCTAATAGTGCAGTTAAGCAGACTAACAATAAAACTTTTTAGAGAGGCCCAATTAACAAATCGTTTCACGCAGGAGGACGCATGAACGCGTGTGCGCCAAGGAGCGAAAAGCGCACGGCCAGGCAGTCAATTACACCCGCGAATATTACCCCGCAAACACGCGACAAACCCACCAACAGGAAAGTTACCCCGCAAATATTTACCCCGAAAACACGAGTATTACCCCGCAAATGTTACACCGCAAAAAGGGGACCCTCCTGGCCTTGTCCAGCGCTGTCGCTTTTGTACTTTTCGTCTCTTCTCCCGCGTAAAAGCCAAAAAAAAAAAAAGAAATGATTGCCAAAGTACGCGAAAAAACGAAACAACTGTCGAGACCCCCCTAACCATTCTCCCCCTTTCCGATCATGCCTCGTCCCCTAACCCCGCCCTTCCTTAGCCCCCACACCCCGGTACATCCTCTGCTTCCGGGGCGGTAGCTTTTTCGAACGACGAAGGCATCGCACCTTTTTTTTCACGCTTTTTTTTACCCTACTTTGTACCACAAAAAACGTGACCCGATACTGATTCCAAGTAATTTGCCCCAAGATAGAGGGCGATATTTTCCAATTTTCCAAGAGGGCTAAGACTCGGTCGCTCGCACAGATACATAATGGAGCGAAAAAGCAAACAACCAAGACAAGAAAAAAAAAAAAAATCTGGAAAAAATACACGAACCAAAAAAAACGTACCAGTATAGAGTAGAAAAGAAAGAAAAAAAGACACAGAACACATACACACTTGAAATAAGAAAAAAAAACATATCGAAAATAAAACGCACTCAGTTAAAAAAAAATGAAACAACAAAAATAGTCGCCAGCGGGCAAAAAGTCCGAAAAGAGACTTGAGTGAGAATTTGTGCGCGCCTTGCTTTCTCCGAACTTCAGACCAACCCGACCTCGGACTATCAATAGCTGGGGTCTGGCAATACGGCAGCGAACAGACCATCAAAGGTGGCCCATCCCATCGCCCCCCCCCCCCCCCCAGAACGCTCGTAAAGAAACGAAAAGGCTTACACAGGGTAAAAAAAGCGAAAAAAGGTTGTGTGCCCGCCGGCCCGGCCAACCCCTCCCCCCCCCCCGACGAAAAAAAAATCCGACCTCGAGAGAGACAAGCTAGCACAAGCTTCTACAAAACCTTCAGTATCGCTCGCGAGTGCCCTCCCCCCACCCACCCCCGTCAGAGACACATGCCGCGCAAGGCGATAAAAAAATCGAAAAGCTGGCGCAGATAGTCGACTTCCCTCTCCCCCCCCCCCCCCCCCGCCCATGGCAGACCCCTCATTTAGCACCCACTGCCTTGCACTCAGGACAAATCACTTGGGAACAGTGTGATGGTTTCTTCTCCACCTTCCGTCCTTCCTTCCCCGAGAAGATGTCGGAGAAAAGTAACACCACTCCCTTTTTTTTTTTCATTTGCCCAGGAGCGCCGGCCTCACATCCCGTCCTCACCCACGAATCATACGCACAAAAGACACATGATCACATTTATCCGATGGATGAAGAAAACGGAGGAGAGCCGGGGGCAGGAACCTTGTTGCGAGGCAGAAAAAGACAAAACAAAAAAGTCTCGTCCACTGGGATCCCCCCCCCCCCCCCCCCCCCCCCCCCCCTATTGTACTCAAGAAGGGGCAGGAAGCTTGTGTGACAAAAAGACAAAAAAGCCTCGTCGACTGCGACTCCCCCCCCCTTACACCCAAGAAGGGGCAGGGAGCTTGGGTGACAAAAAAAGACAAAAAAAAAGCCTCGTCCTCTGCAACCCTCTCCCCTATACCTAAAAAAGGGCAGAATTTGCGACCACAACAAGCCTCTCCCATTGCAACTCCCCCTTCTACCTATAACCCCCTCCTACCCCCCGCTTCCCCACCTTCTCGTCGCTTCCTTGGCGATTTCTTGCCTCAAGAATACAAACAACTCAAGGTCGCGGTCACTCCCCCGACCGGAGTTCCAAGTAGAGAAGGCCTGGCGTCGGGGGGGGGGGGGGGGGAGAGAAGGCCTGGCGTCGGGGGGGGGGGGGGGGGGTCGATAGGGGGTCGATACCTGTACTACAAGGCCCCCAACGGGCTCAATGCCTGGACTGCAACACCTCCAGCAACGGGGCGTAAAATCCGTTCAAAACAGATAGGATCGGGGGGGTGGGGGGGGGGGATAGATCTCTTTCTCATAGCCGAAGAAAAAAAAAAAAAACACGAAACAAACACAAAAAAAAAAAAATGACGACGGCAACGGCAATCCCCTCGTTTTTACATTTGTGTAGAAAATCACTCTTGTCTTTCACGTTTCACACTTTTCAATAGAAATACGCATCCATCCATCGCCACCATCGATCCATAAAAAACCCCCGCCTGTCAAGCCTCACACCTGATATTTAGATGGATGTAACGGAGAAGAGGGGGCGGGGGGGGGGGGGGGGGGGGGTACACACAAGCATCAACGCGTCAGAAAAAAAAAAAAAAAAAGTTTCCGAAAACACACAAATAAACCCAGGAACAAACGGAGGGGGGGGGGGGAGGGAGCAAGGCGCATGCATGCATCGCCATGGCCAAAAAAAAAAGAAGCGTGTCCCGTCATATGCCACACATCACCAGCCAAACCACATCTCTCCATTGTCCGCTTTTTATAGCAATAATCGAGAGGGCGCGGGTGTAAGCAACCACGCCCCTCCCGACCCCCCCCCCCCCCCCCCTTCCAACTAGGCATTCCACGTTACAATACGAACAGCAACAAGACGTCGACATAACCCTCTTCCACCCACCCCCCAAGCCCCTCCCCGCAAACATCAATTCCCGTTCGGCAAAAGCCTCCTTAACCCTTTTAGCACCGCAGTCCCGATTTGGGGACAAACCTTTCTAATTCCAAGTGATCTGTCCCCAAAACGGGACTGGGGTCTTGAAAGGGTTAATTCATTCAGTTCAACACACCTTCGGCAAAATGCCTACTACCTTTGAATCAACTCCACTGCTCCCTACGGAATAAATAAACCACGATCGAAAAATGCTGTGTGCCTGTTCTGACCATGCCCCCCCCCCCTCCCACCCCCCCCACTTCCCCCGCACCCTTCCCACCTCGAAAACATCTGACGCGAGCAAACCAGGCACAACCCTGACCGCCAAAATTCGCGATTGCCGACGCAAAATGAGGCCACAAACCAACCGGAATGGGACGGAATCGAACAGAACCGAACCGAACATCATACCTGAACCGAACCGACAAGACCTGCAAACGGAACTCCCGACCGAACCGAACCAGCCCACAACTGAACCGAACCGACCTGAACCCGAAGAGGACGGGGCATACCGGTATGAGGCCATCACCGAACCGACAAAAAAAAACTACCCGTCCCCTTTCCGAACCGATCAAAAACCGATCAAAATCGATTGAAACCGATCAAAATCGATTGAAACCGATCAAATCGATTGAAACCGATCAAAATCAGTCAAAACCAATAAAAAAAAGGAAATCGAAAAAAAGAGGGGGGGGAGGGGGAGGGAAGGAGCGGGGAGAGGGAAGGGGGATAAAACACACGTTTTTTTTTTTTACGCGGAAGGGCCACGCGCGTCTCCGGTAGACTTCCCGGAGGCGTTTCTTGAGTGGCTGAAGGAATTCGCGGTGCCGTGGCCCGACAGGGTGCTGCCGCCGGCGGCGCGCGACTCGGGCGTGAATGAACGCGACCCGCTGATAGGCTGAACCTGATACGCACCATAAAGTACATATTCCATCACGTGTTTTTTTTTTCGAAAAAAAGAAGACAAAGAGAAAAATCGAAAGAAAAAAAAAAACAAACCATAGACCAGGACCAAGAGGAGCGGACGGCAGACGAAGGGGTGGGGTGGGTGGGGAGGGAGGGATGGGGGGGGGGGGGCGTCAACGACATTGCAAGCATACGCGAATTCATAATGACCACAGCAAAAGCAGCGTTGTGAGTAGAGAGAGGGCGGGCGGGGGGGGGGGGGGGGAGAGGCCTGCTTTGAGATCCCAGAAATACCTATCTGTCCATGCACGCACCGCATAAAACCTACGTTTTTGCTTGTTTTGGAACATGCCACCCGCGCCGGAAACGCAAAGGAGTGTTTCAGATATTAAACATCAAGACCAACCGGTGTAAATATTTACGCCCGTATCTACGTACCGTGCAGATGAATGCTAGCTCTACCTCTCTCTACATCCCGCGGCCTTCATTCCCATCGTGATTCATGTCTGGCATACGCAAATTAATGATTGTCCCCCACCCCCCCCCCCACCGCTTCTTATTCCTTTTAGAACCGCAGCCCCGTTTAGGGGACAAACGAGTCAAACTTCACGTAGTTTGTCCCAAAAACGGGACTGCGGTCCTAAAAGGGAAAAATAGGCTGCAGCTCACCCTGCGTGCGACTCGCTCAACACCTCACGGCGCGTCGCCTGTCTTGTCGGTGAAAATCCTCCGTGTTGCGTCCCGGTATTGTAGGGATGCGAGGGTCTATGGTACTTTACGACTACGGCCATGCATGATATCGAGTACGTCCCTCCCACCCTCCGTCCCGGCATTGTAGGGATGCGAGGGTCTATGGTCATACGACTACGGCCATACATGAGATCAAGTACATCTCTCCTATCTCGTACATCCCCCCTCCCCCCCCCCCCCCCAAGTCACAGGACGGAGCCAATACTATTATACCAAAAAACAGTATACAACATATGGAAACACGTAATGAACCCCCAACGAATCGGACGTGTCTGTTAGGAGTAGGAACGGTGCTCCCTCCCTCCGTCTCGAAAGGAATGCCGCGTTCAAGCAAGCAAGCAAGCAAGCAAGCAAGCAAGCAAGCAAGCAAGCAAGCAAGCAAGCAAGCAAGCAAGCAAGCAAGCAAGCAAGCAAGCAAGCAAGCAAGCAAGCAAGCAAGCAAGCAAGCAAGCAAGCAAAAAAAAAACACCCCGCCATGATTACATGCCGAAAAAAATGAAGAAGCATTTCCTTCGCACGGGATACGATCGTTCTTTCACCGCTCGTTTTCTCTCCCAAACAACAGCTAAAGGGTGCCCGCTGATCCCAACCATTGTATTCCCGGAAGGAAAGAAGGCTCTCCAAGACCACAATCTTCCCGCAAACACTCTAGTTCGGTCGTGGCAAAACCTTTGCCGCCTCCTCTGGGAAAAATCGACCGCCTTCATCAAGAAAAAAAAACCGATCTCACCCCCTCCCTGCGCGCCAACAAAACGCCTCTTGTTTTTTTTACGGTGAAACCCTTACGTACGCGCGAAGTTTTGTACCAGGTACGTACGTAACACAGGCACACAAACAAACAACGCGAATAGGTAGGGAGGGAGGGAGGGAGGTGGGGGAGGGAGCGTCACCTGATCGTTACGGTTCCAGGTGTTGGGGGGAGTGTCCGAGGAGCTCACTTTACGCAAAAATGTCGGAGTCGACGCGGTTTTCGACTTGCCGCCGCCGCTGCCCAGCCCCCCGGCCGACCATTTAGATCCGTTGGAATGTCCGTTGGTGGTGCCGTTCATGCCGCTCATGGTGCTTCCAGGGCTGGCTGCTCAGACGCGAACAGAGGGACAAAAAATCGGAAGGGAGGACAGTGAGAGCAAGGCAGGGGGGTCGGGGGGGGGGGGGCGGTACTCGATAGGAGGTATGTACTCGATCTCATGCATGGCCGTAGTCGTATGGCCATGGAGACCCTCGCATCGCTACAATGCCGGGGTGGAGCATCTCGGGGGTTATTTCCACCGACCAGGCTCTTTTGTCGCGCATGGCCGACGTAAGCACCAGTAGACTGAATGAAACACGCCAAAAACTCCAATAAAGTCTACTGTAGACTACCTGGTACATGCCAATTAGAGTACTCTCTGCCTGATACCTGGTATGCCTGGTAAAAAAAAAAAAACTTCGGAAACTCTTTTAAATACGCACAATGTACGTAAACGTACACTAACGAAAGAAGAAACAAAAAAAACAAAAAACAAAAAAAACTTACAAATCGCGAGACCGTTGCTGCCTCCCGCGTTGTTTTCCCGGTCCTCAATCCCCTTCAGCCACCCCGCCGTCCCCTCCTCGCCGCCGCCGCCGTTGACGCCCCCCACCCCGCTCAGCTCGCTCCCGCCGACATTGCTGTTCCCGTTGGCGTACCCGAACACCCCGGCGTTAATGTCTACGCTCCTCTTCTTGCCCCCGGGACCGGTGACAGCGTAGAACAGCCCCTCCGTAGCCATGAGGCCCTCTGCCCCGTCGGGGCCGTAGAACGACGCCGCGCGAGAGCCTATCCGCGACCCCAGGAGGGACCCGCAGTGGGAGCCGGCGCGAGAGCCGGCTCGGGAGCCGAGGGCGGAAGCGGGAGCCACCGGGGCGGCGTGGGAGTCGACGCCACGTTTTCGGCTGCCGCCCGAGGCTTCAATGGAGGCGCCGTTGGCCTGGTCAGGCTGGCGGTGGTTGAGGGAAGGTTGGTAGTCGTGACGGTGATGACGACGACGATGATGATGATGATGATGATGATGATGGCGTGTGCGTGTGTACGTGCGAGCAGTCAGTCGGTCGGTCGGTCGCCGGGAGGTGGCAAGTAGGTACATGGTGACCGGTCGGGTGGTGTTGGTGGCCCACCCGTCGGGTCATGTTGTTGCCGTCGTTCATGTGGTTGTTTTCGTTTCGGTGAATCAAAGAAATCGTTTTTTTTTTTTAACGGAGCAGATGGGCGATGGATGGGAGAGGGGGGGCGGGGCGGGGGGGGGGGGGGGGGGGGGGGGGGGGGGAGGGGCGCGTATCATGAGAATAGTTTACGGGTGAGTGGGAAACAATCGACCAGCTTTTGAATGTATGTTGGAGAGAAAAAAAACTTGCGTACGTATGTGTGTACGCCAGAGGGTACTTACTACCTACGCTGGACGAAAAATAAGGGATGGATTGGTAATCAAGTTACTGCTTGGCCGATCCTCATCTTCCATGTCCGCAGAGGTGTTTCACAATCGACACAACACACACAAAAAGCAAAACGTCACCGCCGTTTCTGCCGCACGTAAGTAGTGTACACATCGGGGTGTCAATATTGGGAGTAAGTAAGCGCGGCGCCCTGTTTCGAAAGGCATGATCAAACGCGTAACGAAAGCAACACATGAGGACGACCCCCCCCTCCCTGCTCCATCTCAAAAGTGGTCCTAAGGTCAACGGACAAATTGCCAACGCGAGCACCAACCGGGTACGCACTTCTCCCCCCCCCTCTCCGTCTCGGAAGGGATGCGTGGTTAATGGTCAAATGACTCAAGACAAGCAAACGAATCAGTACACCCCCTCCCCTCCCACTTTCCCGCCTCCCTCCACCCACCTTGTCCTTCCTCTTCTTGGTCGCGATGCAGTAACCCGCACAGCAGCAGATCAAGAGAGCCACCAGAGGCAGCCCCGCCGCGATAGCAATGCCTTGCGTCACTGAAACCCCGACATCTACCAGGTACCATAGGCGTTCCAACAGAGATCGGAGGTATGACGGGGGGGGGGGGCGTGTTCAATTAGCACTGGCATGACACATAACGCGTCACTGGAACCCCGGACATATCACATATATATATATATATATATAATCATAGTAATACATATATATACCAGATACCATAGGTGTTCCAAGAGAAATCGGAGGTATTGGGGGGGAGGGGGGGGGTGTTCAATTAACACAGACATGGTCGGCAACGCGTCACTGCAACCCCGACTTCCACCAGAGATACCATGGGCGTCCCAAATATATCGGAGGGGTGTGGGGTGCGGGGGCGAGTGCTCAGTTAGCACTGGCGGCATGATACATGCGATAGGTGGATACCCTACAGCGCTAACTGGCACTACTACTGCTGCAGCAGTAAGTGAGCATCAACGATCAATGACCCATCACTGGCTCCCTCTCATCAAACACCCGTTACTCCGTCATCTCCCCCCATCATGTCACCACCCCTCTCCCCCCCCCCCCAAAGCACCAACGATATGTGACCATCACTGGCTCCTGTCACTTAGGCCAACTACTATTTTACGGGGGGCCATAGTTAATAGGACCAAAAATTGATTAAAAAAATAGGGAAGTATATAGCTTTTTGATAATTCCGTACCAGGTAGGTCCTATTTCAAATGCCCCCCCGTACTATTACGGGGGGCCATAGTTAATAGGACCAAACATTGTTACAAAAAATAGGGAAAAATATAGTTTTTTGATAATACCGTAGGTCCTATTTACTATGGCCCCCTGTACTACTACCACCCCCACTCCATCTCGAACGGGATACATGGTCAATGGCCAGATGAAGAAGGCAGGCATAAAGTGAGGACCTACCTCCCCCCCCCCCCACCCCAATGGTCATACATACGACCACGACCACAAACGATTCCAGTACCCCCCCCCCCCCCCCATCCACCACTACCACTCACCATCAGCTAGGCCCTCGAAGCCTCCGCGCGCCGTGACCAAAGATGCGGTACCAGCCGGGGTAGGAGCGGGGGTCTCGGAGTCCAGCTGCGCAGGGTCCGGCGTCGGCTCCTCGGCAGGAGGGGGGGTTGGCTGTCGCATTCGCGACACAATGAAAATTGTAAAATACAAGCATAAAGAACAATAACATTTATTATTATTATCATTATTTTTTTATTTTCGGTTCCCAATTTTTGTTTTTTTTTCAATCGCGTCAACGAAAAAAAAAAAAAAACGACGAAGCGAGGATAAGGTGGGAGGAACAGGAGAGGTAGGGGAGAGAGAGAGAGAGAGAGAGAAAGAGAGAGAGAGAGAGAGAGAGAGAGACGACAGTTGTGCGAAGGGGGGCAACGAAGGGGATGGGAACGGAATATGTAAGTAAGGGCATCAGAAAAAAAATACTACCAGGGTACTGACTGCTGCTGTAGAGAATAAAAAATGAATATATTATACATATATTATACCAACTACCAGAACGTACTTGGTGCATTCATTGGTAACTGGCGACTATTAATAAACACGCGCACCACCACCACCACCACCACCGCCTCCACCTCCACCCAAAAATACGTAAAAAGAGGGGAGACGGCCTTTTCACCCCCTTCCTCTGACAGCAATTTGCTTTTTTTTTTTTTTTTTTTTTTTCCTTTCTTAGATTTGACGCCAACCTACTTCCAGGTGCTTATTTAGTGAAAACAAAAAAACAAAAAAACTCGGGATCTACATCTATCTACAATAATACCGACACCCATGACCGACCGATGCAAGGCTTTGGCTGTGGCTCCTATTCCCCCTCCGTCTGATCGTCTCCTAACATTTTCGACCAACACCAAAACACGTCCTCACCACAACGGGCGTTGGTTCCGGCGTCGGTGCAAGCGTAGGCACCGGGGTTGGCACAGGCGTGGGCGCCACCGTCTCGGTAGCCGCAGGAGCCGGAGCCACCGCAACCTTGTCCGTGCCCAGAGACAAGGAGGGCAGGGCGTCGCCCATCGAGCCGGAGCGCCCCCCCCTGTCTTTCGTGTCTCCCAAGCCGAGGCCTCCAGCCAAAGCGTAGCCCCAGCACTGTTTTTTTTTTGTGTTGGGGGAGGGGGGAGGGGGGTAAAGGGGGTGGGGGGGTAGGGGGGTGGTGGCGTTTTTGGGGAGGGGGTGGATTGGGGGTTTTCGAGGAGAGGGCGGGGAGTAGGGGGGGTAGGTAAGGGTGGGGTCTGTGTGATACGGCTGGGGGAGGGGGTGGATTGGGGGTTTTCGAGGAGAGGGCGGGGGGGTAGGGAAGGGTCGGGTCTGTGTGATACGGCTGGTGTTCTTCGACGACATCTCATATCGTACGATAAATATGATCACACGGTCTACAGAGTAGTATATCGCGCGATCTGTCTGACGTTCCGGAGGCCTTGTATCGACAGCAATTTTCACCCGCCCCCCCCCCCCCCGAAAAAAAAACGCCAACAACCAAAAACCACCACCACTAGATGATCAAGACCGAACTAAAAGTTAGTTGGTGGTGGATTGCTTCGCCACCGAATAGAACAAGTCTCAAACAAACAAAAAATTACCCGGTAGCCGTGACTTTATTTATCTAGCCAAGGCGGCATGCATGCCTTACTAAGCGCGCACGAGGCCGCTCGCTGCCCTCCCCCCCCACCAAAACACCCCCCCCCCCTACACATCACAGACCTGCGCCTGATCAGCACACAAGACCGCTGCCCCCCACTCACCCACTCAAACGGAAACAGCCCCCCCCCCCCATCCCCCCCCCCCCCCCCCCCCCCCCCCCCCCTCCTCCCCCTCCCCTCCCCTCCCCAACAACAACAACCACCACCACGAACCTTCACAGAGCCGCCTCCGATAAGCGCGCACGACCGCTGCCCGCCGGCAGACAGAGCCAACACCTCCGACGTCGTGGCCGCCGCCTGTAATGCCCTACCCTCCCCCCCCCCCTTCCCCTCTTCCTCCTCCTCCTCCTCCTCCTCTTCCTCGACCCCCCTAAGGCGAAGGTTGCGGCGGCGGCGGCGGCCGGTCGACGACGACGAGGCGGAGGCGATGGTTGCGATTGCCGTCGAGAGTCCGAGGTCGATCGCGGGGAGCTTGTCGCCCATCTGGTTGGGGTACTGGCCGACGGAGTGCCAGCTCTCGAGCCCCGTCTGCCCGTAGTAGCCCTTGCCCCAGCACTGTGGCGGGAAGGTGGGCCAAATCGCACGGGGCGGGGGCGGGGGGCGGGGTTGATTCAATGCCGAAATGGGTACTATTAATAGCAGTGCACCAGATACTATTAGGGGGACCATATAAAACAGGATCAAATATTGTTAGTAAAAATAGCGAAGGTTTTTGCGTGTACCGCAGGTCCTATTTACTATGGTCCCCCGTAATATTACGCGGGGCCATAGTTAACAGGACCAAATATTGTTAGTAAAAATGGTTAAACATATAGGTTTGTATGTATACTATAGGTCCTATTTACTACGGTCCCCCGTAATAGTAATGTTCTTGTGTGAAATAAACAGGCCTCTCTTTCGCTTACCCCTCCCCCCCCGCCCCCGCTCCTAAACCATCCTCGCTATATAGAAAACCATATTGTTCAATATCAGGTAAAATGTTAAGCTGCCCCGACACCTTCCGCACAAAAACGAAGAGGGGGAGAATTGCTACACCGGCTACTACGGGGGGCCATAGTAAATAGGACGTACGGTACACACAAACACCCATCTATGTATCGCTATTTTTACCAACAATATCTGGGTCCTACTTCCTACGGACCCCCGTAATAGTCTGTCCGATTTGTGAAGAAAATAATCCCACCTTTACGACCCTTTTGGGACTGCACTCCCGTTTCGGCGAGAGCGTGCAGTCCTAAAAGGGTTAACGGAGGCGCCATCGTTTCGAACGAAAACATCCGCCAACCCCCCCCCCCCACCCCAACGACGACGGCCATGCATGGTATCGAGTACCCTCCCCCCCCCCTCGCTTTTCCGAAGAGAACAAAAACCACCAGAACCAAACACACTACAGGAAAACTCCACCGGCAAAGTCCGCCCGAAACATGCCTCCACAAAAAAAGCGAAACCCACGGTACCTTCACGGAGGCATTGTCAAGAAAGGGCAACACAAACACTACAGAAAAAATCACCAGCAAAGCCCGCCCGAAACATCCCTCCTCAAAAAAAGCGAAACCTACGGTACCTTCACGGAGGCGTTGTCGAAAAGGGGCTACACAACACCACAAAAAAATCTCACAAGCAAAGCCCGTCCAAAACACGCCTCCACAAAAAAAACGAAACCCACACAGGACCTCAACGGAGGCGTCGTCAAGGAAACCCCACCCCCCAAAAAAAAACCCCAAAAAAATTGCCGCCAGTAAAGCCCGCGTCCAAAAAATGGCACCCCCCCTAAACACCCCGAAAAACCACTCCTCCCCCACAAAAGTACCTTAACGGAGGCGTCGTCAAGGAGGGCGCACACGTGAGCTTCCCCGGCGCTGAGCGAAACAGCACTTCGACCCGTGCCGAGGTCGACGAAAGGCAGATTGTCGCCCATTTCATTATCATCATCACCGTACGTCTCAACGTCTTCCCCTCCGCACTGTCCGTTAGGGTTTCGTCCCCAGCACTGAGATATCGTTACGGTAATGCGCGGTGAGCGAGCGGGGGGGGGGGGGGGGGGGGGGGCAGGAGAAAGGTCAAAACATGTCAGGAGACAGCACTTCTTTCAATCACCCCCTCACAGGACAGCAGCTATTGCCTTGACATACCTTGACTTGACACCAAACTACTTCACTGCCTGATCCGAACAAGGTAAGCATTATTTAGTGTGGAACGCTCGGTCTTACATTACACTCTTTGACAGCGCATGGTTTGCCTTGCTCGACATTTCTATCAATATCTCTGATAGCATAAAGGCGCGGGGGGAGAGATTGGGGGGGGCGGGGGGGGGGTACCCATTTGTTGCTTGCCGCAAGTCGTTCAACCCAGGACCGCCGTCCCGTTCTGAGGACAAGTTACCCAGAATTCGACTATTACGGGGGACCATAGTTAGTAGGACCTATGGTATATACAAAACCTATATATTTAACCATTTTTACTAACAATATTTGGTCCTATTAACTATGGTCCCCCGTAATAGCTTGTCTCCAAAACGGGACTGCAGCGGGAAAGGGGATTCACCATTGACCACGCATCCCTTTCGAGACGGAGCGGGGCGTACTCATTTGTGGCTTGCACTAGCCATGCCACCATCTCTTTCGAAACCCAGGGCCAACGGTCGTACTCCCAATAATAATAATACCTGGCAGAGACTATGAAACCCGTAGGCGGAACACCTGAAAACAGTAGAATCGTAAGCAGCTACCGCAGCGGAGAGGAGTTTCCACAAAAACTCCCCCATCTCACAGCTCGGAAGCTACAACACTATTTTTTTTTTAATTCCCACAGCAGACTTCGATCGAAAGCACCCTGACGCCACTGCTCTCCATAAAACGCGGAAACGAGACAATTAAACGTACCGCTGACCTTGTAATATGTGATGATTACATTTAGACGAAAGTTGAGAACAATTATGAGATCGCGGAGATCGGGGATTTCGTCCGAAAATCATCTTTGCAACCTGTTGTCTCACACATACGATATGATATTTAGGGTAACGATGCTGGTACGACATAATAACGATACGATAATTGATACCTGGTACGACATTACGATACGATGTCCGATACGTGGTACGATAGTTCGATATGATATCCGATACCTGGTACATTACGACACGATATCCGATACCCGTACGATATTACGATACGACATATTATGTATGAATCACATGTATCAAGCGCACCTTGACGCCACCGCTCTCCATAAGCGCGCAAACGAAGTCCATGCCGGTGACCACAGCAGTGGGCACCTCACCCGTGCCGAGCTGAACCGAGGGGAGGTAGTCTCCCATCTCGAGAATATCATCCCCCCTGTTGAACGAGTCCCCCTGTTTCATGATACCGTAGTAGGCAAGCGTAGTTTCGGGAGGCAGGGAGGGAGCAGCGACGGAAGGGAAGGGAGGTTGTCTCAACTCGGATGGCATGCGATGCGGGGAGGGAGGGAGGAGGGAGGGAGGGAGGGGGGGGGGGCGTACTCATTCGTCGCTTGCCGTAAGTCATTTCACTTCGCCACTCACAACGCATCCCTTTCGAAAGAAGGGGGGCGGGGGGGGGGGGGGCGAGGAACACAACCCCACCCCCCCCTGTCGGCTTGCTTGCAGGAGTTACGCCATTACAAACGCCATGGGCGGAGGGAAGGAGGGAGGACGAGGTAGGTAGGGAGGGAGGGCATTTATTTTTGTAGGTTCAAATCCTCCGGCTGATAAGTAGAAAGAAAAAAACAAAAAAACTCCTGACCCTTTTGCTGCAAGTAGTAGGGCAAAACTGCAGTCCGGGTTTTGGGGGACGAACCACTCAGATTTCCACCTAGTTTATCGTCAAAAACGGAACTGGAGTACCAAAAGGGCTGCTTAAGCTCACCACACTTCCACTTTCAAGACATGTGACGTGCGTAAATCTAACCCATCGCTTCGGCTGCAACAGCAGAACCGGCCGACTACGGCCATGAATGCTATGAGTACCTCCCCCCTCCCTCAACAAAAAAAAGCAACACACACCTCCAACCAGGCCAAATAGGTCGCCATGCATGAAACATCCGTAGAGTCCCAAAAACAAACAAACAAACAAACAATGACACCCACCTGACCAAGGCTGCCATATATCCGTTGGATCCCAATGTATATATACAAAGCAATACCCCTCCAACAAAGGTTGCCATGCACACATACATACATATCCGTTGAGTTCCCACAAAACAAACAATCAAACAAACGAACGGATATACACCCACCAGGCCAAGGCTGCCATATCCGTTGGGTCCCCAGCACTTGAGGGCCACCTTCACCGCGACGCTGGACTGCATGATCACGCAGGGACCGTTATGGGCGGCGAGGGCCGACACTGTTACGTTGGCGCCGATAGCGACAAGCTGGACGGGCTCGAGGTGGTCCCCCATCTCGTTAGGGCCGTCTCCGAGGTTGTTGCTGCCGTCGCCCGACCCGAGCTGACCAAAGTCGTTTCGCCCGAAGCACCTGGGGGTGTTCGTTCGTTTGTTGGGGGGTGTTTATTGTTTGTTGGTTAAAATGAAAAGATCAGTTGCTGCGTGTTGTGCTAAGTTCTTAGTTTGTATTTGGGTTCTGTGTTCTGTGTAATTTTTAAGAAAACAGCACCTGGTGATTAGCAGTACCGTCTGCCACTATTACGGGGGGCCATATTAAATAGGACCTACGGCACACACAAAAACCTGTATAATTCGCTATTTTTACCGACAAGATTTGGTCCTATTTATTACGGCCCCCCGTACTAGTTCGTGTTTCGTCGCAGACGAGTACATTTTTTGGCGAATTGTTTTTTTTCTTTGGCGTTGTTTTTCTCATGCTAACCGACTCATCGCCCAAAAAAAATGAATCCGTTGCCACACCAGGACAGGCAGGCAGGCTCCAACAAACTCTTGTGTGAGCGGAAGAATGCCTCCGCGGGCAAAAAAACAGGGATGCATCTGACCTGAAATATATACAAACGTAGATAGATCATCACGTGGGAATTGATGAGATCTGACGGGACGCGTTCTACGAAAAAATGGTAAAAATATTATTTGCTTCATGAGGCAATAGGCAAGACTGGTGGCACTTGTCAACTGAGGAATAGGAACTAACTACCCAATGTCACTGGGATTACGACAATCCTCAGGGCTGGGCATCGGCTGACTCTTGTCAGTATCGATGAAACTGTCGTCAAAATCAACCAGTTTACTGAATTGCAAAGCAGAATGCTGTCCCCCCTCTCTCCTCCGGAAACGCAACTGGTGGCTTTCCGTACTATTAATCGTGCGAGTATAATACCATCCAATGAGGTGGGGAAATGTGTTGCTCTCACTTGACCGTTTCATCCGCGAGCAAGACGCAGGTGAAGTGGTTGGCGGCGACAGCGTAGAGGACGGAGATGTCCTTCCCGAGGTAGAGGAAGGGGAGGTCGTCTCCCATCGTCGCGGCGGACCCACCGCGGTTTGTCGTGTCCCCGTACCCCAGCTTAATTAAGGGCGGAAAAATAAAAAAAGCGAGAAACAAAAACACACAAAAGAGGACAAAAACAGCAGACAAGCACAAGGACGACAGGCGGAAAACGGGCGAGAGGGAGACGGAAAGAGAGAGGGGGGAAAAAACAGAGCGAAGAAACAGGAACACGCGAAAACGACAACGGGGAGAGAAGAGAGGAGGGAGGGGGGGGGGGGCGGGGCGGGGGGGGGGGGGGGTAAGCTTATTTTCACCATCAAGCGCGTTCAACAACAGCTGACAAGATGGCGAGAAAGAGAATCGGCACAGACCGTAACGCACCTCTCTCTACCTCTCTCTTCCTCCGACTCCCTTCCACCGCCCAATCGTCTATGTACTACTCCACACCCCCCCCCTCCCGAAACAAAGAGAGTCCTCCCCCACATCTCCCTTCTTTTCCAATAACCGATCAACCCCCTCCCCCCTAATCCCTCTTCTCACCTGCCCGTAAGCGTTCCCCCCCCAGCACTTCATCCGTCCCCCCACAGTCCACGCACACGTGTGCTCCAGCCCGCAAGAGACTCCGGCGGCCTTGAAGTCGGCACCAAGGTTAACCTCCTCAAGACCATCGCCCATCTCCGAAGGAAGGGACCCTCGAGACGCGAAATCGCCAAGGCCTAGCTGCCCAGACCCGTTTAAGCCCCAGCACTGATGAGGCAAAACAATGTTGGTTTTTGTAGTGGTGGTGGCGGCGGCGGAGAAGGGGGGGGGAAGGGGAGGGAAGGGGGGTGGTAGTGGATCAGGTATACGTGAACTCGTCTGTAGCACGAGGAAAAAAACTGGAACATTCCTCAAGTACGACAGATCAAAACTACTGCAGGTCTTCTACAGCAGAGATCTCAACCTGCCGTGATGAGATTTTGTGCGTGATCTATTGCTATTACGGGGGACCATAGTCAATAGGACCTACGGTAAGCACAAAAACCTATATATTTCCCTATTTTTACTAACAATATTTGGTCCTATATACTATGGTCCCCCGTAATAATAGGACAGGCCCAAATCAGGAAAATATGTGCCGAGAGATGATGCAGATTGTACGTACGTCCGGCTCTCGACCAGTAACGTGAACTTAGGTCACACAGCTCAGGGATCTGTCTGATCTATCGACCTTGGAAGATCTAGGTCACAAAAAGACACCCTATACTCGTATATCATCAAGCCATAGGTGTGAATATCCAAACGGGTGATAATCCCACCCTCTTCTACTACTACTACTACTACTACTACTACTACTACTACTCCACCTCCCCCCCCCCCCTCCCGTTCAACCCCACCCCCCTTTCCCCGAAAGCCTCGTACGCCTACTGTTTGTTCCTGCTGATGAAACAAGTCGCACAGAATGAAAATCGTCGCACATACCTTGACAGTCTGGTCGTCGAAGACAGAGCACGAGTGGTGCCCCCCGCTGCTGAGCGCCTCCGCTCCCCTCCCGACCATCAACATCACACCCACGGCGGTTACAAAAAACGCCGACAGGCTCGTAGGAAACCCATGGGCTCGTCTCGCGGAAGAAGATGCACAACGAGATGACATGGACCCCGACGAAATGATGGGCGATGGTAACGATGGAGACGACGACAACGGCGATTTTGAAGGAGGCATGTTCGTACTTCGCGAGGGGATAGCTCCCTTGTTCGTGTGCCCCCCCCTCGCCCGCCCCCTCCGCTCCGAAGCCATCGCCTCTATATAAGGAAGCGTGCTTTTATGTTGTTGCTGGGCTGTGGTGTGGTTGTTGAGTCTCGTTGAGGTCTTCAACAGGCAGGAGGGTAGATCGGACCTGCCAAAGATGAAAAAAAGGAGGGAGGGAGGGAGGGAGTTTAGATGGATAATCCGACAAAAAAAACTCAAAAATTAAAAATAAAAAAGAGAGGGAAAATTAAATAAGGGCAAAAATGAGGGTGATTTTCCGCAAAAAGGGGGAAAAACCAACAGAAGTCCTGTTCCCACACTCAATAATGACGAGAAAAAAAAGAGGGGGAAAATTAAATAAGGGCAAAAATGAGGGTGATTTTACGCAAAAAGGGGGAAAAACCAACACAAGTCCTGTTCCCACACTCAATAATGACAGAAAAAAAAAACAGAAAATGGAATCGGCACATATTCGCAAAAGAGACCGAAACAAAAAAAGAGGGATTATTTACCTGTGTGTTCTTCACATTAAACCCTTCTTTCTTTCTACCCGTCGACATCCAGCACTACCAACCAGTGTCCGTGCCGATTTTTCGATCCTATTATAGAAGAGATACAAGTTCTGTGGTCACACAGCTTCCCCACAGCTGATATATTGGTATATATACAAGGTATAAAACTATTAAATATCAATACGCATTAGTAGAGAAAACAGAAGAGGGGAACATCCGAAGCTCATAACCGAAGAAAAAGGGACCGCGAAAAGCAAAAAAAAAAAAGAACAGAAAAATGGGGGAAAACGGAGAAAAGAGAGTGGCGCTTGTAGGCGCTCGTGTAAACGGTATGATACGCAAGACAGCAAGCGCCCACCCACACGGCTCGGACACTTTCCCAAGCTGGTTGCTGGACACTGACTGGTATTATTGATATTAATAGCTCGACAACGTAGAGGGATAGAGAGGGTGATGAAGAACACCGAGCGACCTTTGTCCATGGGAACATGGGAACAGCGAGGAACCCAGAACAACTCAGAAAAACAAGAAGAGAAAAAATGAGGCGGCAGAGAGAGAGAAAGCGGTTCTGGGATAAACGGTACAATAATACGCAAGACAAACCTACGTGTTATTATTACGGGGGACCATAGTAAATAGGACTAAATATTGTTAGTGGAAAAAGGTAAATATATTGGTTTTAGTGTGTGTACCGTAGATCCTATCTACTATGGTCCCCCGTTACAGCAGTACATTGACACTACACCTACGATTCTAAACGCTGGGAAGTGTGGCGCATTTTAGAACCGCAGTCCCGTTTTATGGACAAACCAGTCAAATTTCAAATAGTTTGTCCCCAAAACGGGACTGCGGTTCTCAAGGGGTTATAACCGTTTTAGAACCGCAGTCCCGCTTTGGGGACAAACAAGTCAAATTTCAAGTAGTTAACCCCCAAAACGGGACTGCGGTCCTAAAAGGGTTTTATTTATAACCTTTATTTTAATATCACAAATCCGCCGGGAGGCGGGAGGATGACAATAAAAAAGAAGAGCAAAACAAAAAAAAATCAAGCATACGGACGCGCTCTCCTTATCGCTGATTGCTCGACAGACAACACACACCAGAGAGGGCGATGAACGCCGAGCGCTGCTGTTGCCTACGAGTACGGAAACAACTCGATACGAGATCGATCTTCCCAAGGAGAAAACAAAAAAAACGAGCCTCGGAAACATTGTTCCTGGAAAATATACGTGATATCTTCTCACAGCAGTCCCGTTTCGGGGATGAACCACTTAAGAATTTGATTGGTTTGTCCTCAAAACGGGACTGCGGCACTAAAAGTGTCAACAAAAAAAACACGGAACATATTCGTATATGACAGGAGCACGACGATAGTGCCGGTTGCCGCTATAGAATGCCGATATGGTATGCGCCAGGGGCACTAACTGTAGCGGCAACCGGCGCTACTCCGCACACCATTAACACTATTAATATAATCACACCGGTACTTGTCGGAGCTTTTTTTTCGTTCATCGGTAGTCTCGAGCGAACTCGATATTACCGACATCGATATCCGATATCGATATCCAACAGTACTATCAATATCAATACGTAGACACGACGTTGCACGAACGGGTATGTACCACACCGATACCATGGCTGGCTTCGAAATCGGATACGGATAGAGCAGTAGTGGCCCCTCTATAGTGCCGGAATTGTTGGCTTCTGCTATTATACCCGGCACACACTGCTGTCGATATGTTGGCGCGTGCCGGCATTAAAGAGGGGCCACTGCTGCTGCTGCTGCTGTATTTGACTGCTGTGATTGTGTTATTTTTCGTACTTACTCTTCATGTTCATCGAACATCATTATCACATCATACATCATACCTTTCATGAGTATGTATCAATATTGATTACTTTAAACACACACCTTCCTGTGGTACATACTTTTCATTGTATTATCGCACTATTATTACGTACATACGAGGTATATGCTATAATAGTATGATGTGATGTTTTGATACCCATTTTTCTCTGTTTCATTATCACAGGAGTCCGTGATCACAAACTATTTTTTTTCAGTATCTCGTAGGGTAATTAATAACTGAGGAATCAGGACGGACACTGGGTTTGCTGACTGGTGTGGTACCAGGTGCGTGTGTTCTTCGCATCAAACCGTTCTCTCTGCCCGTCGACATCCAGCACAACCAACCAGTGTCCGTGCCGACTATTCAATCCTAGAAAGATACGAGTACAAGATAAAGGCAACACACTACGCCACAGAGACACTAACTAATTGGATGTCCACGGGTAGAAAGAACGGTTTCATTGTGAAGAACACACACATCGTTATCCGTTAAGCAGTATTAATAGTTGGTTAGAAATAACACAACACGTAGATACATCGCCGCAATAACCGACAATTGACGGGTGATTGCTGAAAGACGGTGATTTCTGATCGAAGCAGTTAGTTGACGGTGCGTACGCAGATGCTCAATCTTTTGCGGCCGAGGAGACGATCGGATTGAAAAAGATCCGATGATCGAAAGATTTTTCACCTCAACCCAATAAAAATCGGAACATCGTACGTATCGCTGTTTCATAACACCACGGACGGGACGGCGGCTGAGTGAGGCTGCCCGCCGCGCCCGCGGTAGCAAGAGCCCACGTACCACATCCGAGAAAATGACACACGTGCTTTTCGTGTACCTGTACAAGATGATTAACCCTTTTAGAACCACAGTCCCGTTTTGGGGGAAAACTACTTGAAATTTGAGTGGTTTGTCCCCAAAACGGGACTGCGGTTCTAAAAGGGTTTACGGGACTGCGGTTCTAAAGGGGTTAAGGGCAGCTCACCAACTCATTCGAGAAAATGGTTGATACACACTTGTGTTCGGGACGACTGAGTTTCCCCCATACACATTAATGATTTACATATTGATATCAAACCAAAACGACCGCTATACTTTGGGGCAGAGTGGTAAGTACTATCGATAACCCTTTTAGAACCGCAGTCCCGTTCTGGGGACAAACAAGTCAAATTTCAAGTAGTTTGTCCCCAAAACGGGACTGCGCTTCTAAAGGGGTTTGAATTACCCTCGGCCTTAGAGTAAAATAATCCTGACCCTTACCCTCAGAGTGATAAGTTTAGTGAGCCTGACCCCAACTAAGGCCAAGGCCATCAACACTCAATCAACCATTGTCTAATACTGTCGCAAGAATACTGCGTTACGGACACGGGGTGTATCCGATGTCGACCGGTAGAAATGACGGTTTAATGCACAGGCTCTTCTAGGATCGAAGAATCGGCACGGACACTGGTTGTGCTGGATGTCGACGGGTAGAAAGAACGGTTTAATGTGAAGAACACACACAGGGTGTGTCTGTCTCCTAGTAGTGTGCCCCCCATTTCCTCGAAAAATTGGTAAGCTCGACGGGAGCAACGCATCGGTCGCCCCGGTGGTTCAAGTGGTTAACCTCGAATTCTGCTTGTGTTTGAGTCCTGGGTTCGAGCCCCAGGTGGGTCGGACATTTGACTTTATTTGCAAAAATAAAAACAAAAAAGGATTCAATTGTTGAGAGCGCCTTGCAGCGTGGGTAGGCACAATTCGATGCGAGTCGACGAGGGAAGAAAAGGCTGCAATCTTCTCGCGATAAAAATGAAGGCACGTACCGTAGCGGGAAGGGGGAAGAAGAGCCTGCTATGTTACCTCGGATCTGAGTTACGACTTGAAAGGAGAGAGAAGAAGATGTGCGAAGATAATAAATGGGATGAGCAAAATATATATATCTCTCTCTATATAGATATATATATATATATATATATTATAACCAATCGATAATCGGGTATGATTACTACGTATAATACATGGCATGATAGGGTTAGTTCTGTTGTCTCGTACCATAGAACAAGGAATCAGGACGGACACTGGGTATAGGGTGCACGTATGTACAAGCAATAGTTGGATGCGTACAAGGAACAGTTTGACGAACGGTAGAACACACACAAGCAGCAGTGACCCTCAACCATTTACTCGGATACGTGGTCATTCAGGCTCTCTGTCAGGCATACCTGGTATGCGTTCGTGGAAGCATGGGTCTCAGTGGGCTTCAAAATAAGAAAAACAGGAAGAACAATCTCCCCTCCCTTTTAGAACTGCAGTCCCGTGTAGGGGACAAACCAGCCAAATTTTAAGTAATATGTTCCCAAAACGGGACTGCGGTCCAAAAGGGTTCCCTTTGGAGGTTCCCGTGTGACAGCGTTCTTTTTGAGTGCCTTCCTTTGGCCGTCTTTGGTGCCCCGCGAAAGATCGGCAAGATGGGCACAGAAAGAGGCACGGCCGCTGCTTCAGAAAGAGTCGTTCAGGCATTCTGTCACGCATGCACCTACGGAAAAATCGTCAGGAAACGACCGAAAAATAAAAAAATGGAACACGTCGATTCCGGCACCTGCCTGCCTGCCTGCCCTGCCACAGGCGGGCGGGGGCGTTCTTCGGATAAGAGATGAAAATACGCATGGTCAATGCAGGACAATATGTGACACTTATGTTGACATTTTATGCTCGTGTTATGAGTTGAAAAATACACCAGGTTGGAATGTGTGTGTTCCTCACATTAAACTGTTCTTGCTACCCATCGACATCCTTAGTAAGAGACGCCGAAAAACGGGTGTTCATGATCACAGAAAACAAGACCAACAACCAGCGACGCTGAATTTTTTCAAAGTGTATAATACTATCAGTACGTAGAGCTTTTGAAGGTACAAGTAATCATGCAACGCATGAACAATGTATCGAGAAAAAAATATATACAGACTGGCCAATATCGGCAATTTTTTAACAAAACAATGAATATTTGACGAAATTTCGCTTTCTAGGAAAAACAATAACATATCGCAATCATTCATGGGAGAGATGAAGCGTTTGGGGGAGTGCATTTCCATTTCGTACCGGTGGTTATCGCGGCGATTCTTACGCCATAAGGCCTTCAAGGTCCATATTTTCGCCCATATCATATCTCCCTCCGACCATTGTTGAAGAAATAAAATCGGGTACCAGGTACTACATACTGAAATCTTCTCGCGATAAAAAATGAAGGCACGTACCGTAGCGGGAAGGGGGGAGAAGAGCCTGCTATGTGACCCCGGATCTGAGTTATGAGTTGGAAGGAGAGAGAGAAGATGTGCGAAGATAATGAATGGGATGAGAAAAAAATAAATAAAAAATACCACGAGCCGCCCAAAACCGCAGTCAGCATGGTTGGCTGGAAGGCATACTACCGAGTATTTCTGGACCGGGGCTTGCAGGTTATGGGTAATCATGAGCCGAAATAAAATCTCACAAAAAAAGTACGTGGCTGCTATTAATAGCGCCGGAGATGATGGGCGTGTAAACTATATTTCCAACAGACAACCCCACCCTCAGCATAGCGTAGGTAGGTACGTACTACGCACGCCTTGGTGCTGGGGGATTATATGAAAAACAAATGACGTCCATTGACTGCGCATACGTAGTACGTAAGCGATCGTAATACCAGTGAATGCTATACGCCGACCATTCTTTCTTCTTCGCTACGAGGACGAGCGGTACCCAGTACAAAGAAGAGGTATCACGAGCACGTATGATCGTCGTATCATATGAACTACTCGGACAGGTGTTTCATACCTGATGCTCGTATTACTAAAAATATCATGACACACCGGGTATACTATTATCGGTATATATTAGCAGTGGTGCAGTGGTATATATATAATGCATACCTGGTACCTTCAAAGGCGCGGGGGGGTACTCGTCGAGTTGATTCCGTTAGATCTCGAACAAAATCCCAGCGTGCTGAGAAATTCTTCAATTCCGAACTTACTTGCGAAGTAATAAAAAGCAGAAAAAAAAAGGAATAAAACAGCTGAGAGCGGGTAGCGTCGGTAGCGTCGCAAGTAGACGCGAGTGGACGACGGAAGAAAGGGCCCAGGTCTTGCCCGCGCAAAACGAGCAGTTGACCATCAGCGGGGGGAAAGGACCGAGAGCCTAACCTGCTCCCCGACCCCGGATTTAAGCTGCCTCTAGTACAGGGGACCGTAGTAAATACTGAGTAGGACCGAATATTGTTCGTAAAAATACACGAACCAATGGGTTTTCGTGTGTACCGTAGGTCTGGGGCCCACGTAATGGGATCGAGAGAGGAAATAAGGGCAAAGGAGGTAATAATAAGCCAGTTTTAGTATCTGTACCAGGAATTTTTCTGGAGGGAGTTCCTAAGAGTGGCGTCGGGCGAGGGCGGGAGGGAAGGGCCAGGGCGATATTTCGGCGCCTTTTCAAACATCCCTCCTCTCGCAGGAGGCCAATGGGACCAAGAGTAAGTCGGGATCGGGGCTCCCCCTAGGAGTTGACGCTGTTTGCGCAAGCGCACTATCTGTCGCGGAATCAAGCATATTCAAGAACGCAACTAGAACGGCCGCGGACAGAAGGAGGTTGCGGGGGCCTTATGCGCCGCAGGCGTTTTTCCGGTGGGCGTATCGTGCTTCTTACACCTGGTGCAAGTCATTTTGGGGCAAACAGCTAGGAAAATAGTAAAAGTCTGAACGTGTACCACATACCGCACCGGTAATAGATACTACCTGGTATGCACGCTTTGGCTCTTACTTAAGACACGATTGCGTAAAACGATCCGGCAACATTAATGTATGAAGGACATTTTCCGATGTTTTACTCTGAAACAAGGAGAACATCATCCGTCCACATACAGCAGTCTAACAATACCAGGTACCAATCGTTGCTGAGGGTTTACTTCCGGATCGACCGCAAAGGACACAAAATCACTAGACCAAACCAGGCAAGCAACTACTATTAATATTAATAATACCTCCCCGGGATGTACGTAATCCAGAGTCAACAGGCAAATGCAGGGAGAAAAACGAATCAACCTGTGTGCCGTTTTTTTCAAATATGAATAAAACGTACCAGGTATATCTGCTACCGGGTATGTCGCAATGTTTTGCCTCTGACGGCCCCTGCAGGGTGCGCAAACACGCCTCCGTGGCGCGTGTTGAGCGCGCCGAGCCCTGATGGGGATCGACGTCCACTGCTGTTACGGACTTGTCTGCCACATCACCCACTCAAACGGAGGGGCACACGACACTTTTTTCTCTTATTATTTTTCTTTCGATTTCTTTCGTTTTCATTCATTCTTCCATACTCGTAGAACGCTTATCTCGTGCCTGTCGTATCCAGTACGAAGACACGGCATCACACTATCTGCTCTTGCGTCCTGCATAAATATATATATATATAGCAATGTAGTATCTCCGTAGCGTAGTTGTGTCACCACAGGATTTGTAGGAGTATCTTAACCCCTTTTGAACCGCAGTCCCGTTGTGGGGACAAACTACTTGAAATTTGACGGGTTTGTCCCCAAAACGGGACTGCGGTTCTAAAGGGGTTAATAGGATTAAAGAATCGGCACGGATACCATCACTACATCACTATCACTATTAATATCACGGGGGGCCATAGTTAATAGGACCTACGGTATACATAAAAACCTATATTTTTAACCATTTTTACTAACAATATTTGGTCCTATTAACTATGGCCCCCCGTAATAGTGGTGCTGGGTGTTGACGGGTACGGGAAGCCTAATTCTATGTAAAGGACACACACTCTCACTCTCCTCGCATGCCAGCCCGGGTATCCTCGTCAGCTCTTCCTCGTGCCTCCCCCGGGTTTCCTCGTCAGCTCTTCCTCGTGCCTCCGTCCTCCAACTAAGGTCAATAATATCGAAGAACTCACGACGATGTCCGAAAATCTAAATATTCCTGAGTTCCGTGACTTTTTCCGTTTTTTATATTTTTTTTTTTGTCTATTTCCTTTGTTTTCTTTCTTTCATAGAATGCGTATGTCATACCTGTCGTATCCAGTATCATGTGATCATGTGACATGGCATTGCGCTTGTTTAGTTTGCTTGCTGCATACCGATGTACTCGAGTATCTCTGGCGTAGTTTTGAGACCGCAGAACTTGTGCCAGGTATCTCTCTAGGGTTGAAGAATCGGCACGGACACTGGTTGTTTGTGCTGGATGTCGACGGGTAGAAAGAACGGCTTAATGCGAACACACACGACAAACACACGGTACGGTACACGCACGTACTCGTTCCAGATTCACCACCCTCTTTGGAATTGTTGTTGTTGTTGTTGTTGTTGTTTGTTCTCCTTTAGAACCGCAGTCCCGTTTTGGGGACAAACTACTTGAAAATTGAGTGGTTTGTCCCCAAAACAGGACTGCGGTTCTAAAAGGGTTAACTCATCGCCACAATACAACGCAGTCCGTGGTCGCAGGACAGGCTCCAATAACTCTGGAGTGGAAGAAATACCTCGGGCCGAGAAAATAAAACAAGCAAAGTCTTCGGTTGACTTCAGAAATATATACATCCTAAAAACAAAGAAAAATCCTACACGAAAATGGTCGACTATTAGCAGAACAGCCTAAATAAAGTCCCAGTATTGATTGCTGCGTTTTTCTTTTCTGTTCTAGTCATCACATCTCCCTTTCAGAACCGCAGTCCCGTGTTGGGGGCAAACCATTGAAATTTCAAGTAGTTTGTCCCCAAAACGGGACTGACGTCCTAAAGGGGTTGAGAAGTCGTAGGAAGTTTTACCCTGAGCGGTCTTCTGGACAAGCCGTGCTCACAGGCAAAGATGTCAGGAGACAGCACTTTCACCCCTTGCTTGATTTGACAGACAGCAAGTTCGCCTTGACATACCTTGACCGGCACCGAACTACTAGGTATTAGTGTGGAACAAGCGGCCCTGCACCCTTGACATCGCACGTTTGTTTTGCCTTGCTTGACATGTCTCCTGACATCTTGGCTCACAGGTGTCACAGGTGTGTCCCTTCTCCCCCCCCGTACGTGCCTTCGTTTCTATCGCGCAGAGGGTTCAGCAATCTCACTGCTCATCGATTTTCGTTGCATGTTGCTAACTCACGCTCTCGCGCTTTCCGTTACGTAACCATTTTTTTATGCAAGAAAAAGTCCCCACGTACGTACGAGTAAGGACTCGGAGAGACTCGAACCAACGAAATTGATCCTTTGAGTATACCAAGCATATAAATGCGAAGATTCGTAAATGTATGCTGTCTAAAGAATCTTTGTATAGAAAGGCCAGGAAACAAAAAAAAAAATCAAGTCGTACCAAGCATATGATATCTGGTGTTGATGAATTAACGTTGAGAGATACGTACGGTACCTACCTGTGTTGACAGATACGTACGGTACCTGCTCTACCATATTGTTGTTGTTGTTGTTCTCACATTAACTCACAATTCAATGCAGTCCGTGGTCGCAGGACAGGCTCCAATAACTCTGGAGTGGAAGAAATACCTCAAGTAAAAACAGGGGCAAAAAACAAAAAACAAGCATATACATCGTACTGACTGGTGTGGTCAGATATGCAACAGATAATACATTGATTGTGTGTCGTCTTCCCACTAAATCGTCCGAACTACTCAGCCTTATCAGCAAACTCATCCGCATCCAAGAGAGATACTCATCCAAGAGAGATACCAGGCACTAGTTATGTGGTCAGAGACTGCTTGCTCCGTGTGGCTTGCTCCGTGTGTGGTAAGAGAGAAAAATACCGAAAACAAAAAAATATAATCGCGAGTGAAATAAATGCCAGCGTGCCTGGTACGGGAACCCAACAACATGGAACACCATGCTCGTAAATCATACCAGGTACTAGAGCCGCGCGTATATATAATACCCGTATTTGGCTTGCGACAGAATCCGAGGTCTCCCAGCTCTGACCTCCATTTTTATTCTTTATATACGAAGACGGAGCAATACAGCACCCAAAACACGCACGCGTTCATAATAAACAATAAACCAAGAAACACACGGCTCGTGCGCACGAAGTAGAGGTGGGGGTGCATGACAAAGTGCGCTGATCTACCGGAATACGAAGAGACGGGAACGCGACATCTGTTTTTGCTGTTCACATTACGCTGTATGTCTGATCTGGTATATATAATACAAGCATACAACTGGTTAGTTAGTAGTAGTGTGTCTCCATGGTACGGATTCCAGGGCCTGACGACTCCCGCGTATCATTACCTGGTACCGCTGTACTATTAACACTTTTACTTACACGACACATTATTAATATTAATAGTAGGACTGCAGCTTGTCAAGTCATCCATACAATTTATGCGAGGAGACACCGGAGCAAAGAGGAGACGGAGACGGCATACAGCTTCCCGCGCCAGCAGGTGCCAGCCAGCGAACGGTTGGTATAACGGGTATATGTAACATAGGGCTGAACACAAAATAAAAATTAAAAACGTTATCCAAAAGAAGATATTCTTGGTCCAGTCCTGACCAAAAAAAGGTACAGACTTTAATAAAACCGAGAAAAAAAAAAAATCAGGAGCCCTATGCGATCGACCAGCCTTAAATCGTTCCTGTTATTGGCTTAACCCCTTTAGAACTCCAATCCCGTTTTGGGGACAAACTACTTGAAATTTGACTGATTTGTCCTCAAAACGGGACTGCGGTTTTAAAAGGGTTAAAACTGGCCAGATGCACCTGGATTTGCTACGGGTTTGTCTGCTTCATCTATACAGTCTCAGATTATACCGGTATGTAGCTTTCAATTTTTGTTTTTGCCTGATTTCGAGTCAATCAGCGGCCGTACACTATTACGGGGGAACAAAGAAAATAAGACCAAATATTGTTGGTAAAAATAGAGAAATATATAGGTTTTGTGTGTGCCATAGGTCCTATATGCTATGGCCCGCCGGAATACTAATACTGCGGTGTGCTTTTCCTGTTCGTATGCTGCACTCGGAAATGTATGTACCAAATGAGTGGAGAAAAACAAGCAAATATCGGGAATTAGGAAAACAATCGGTTTTCAACAATACGGTCAGGCGTTTCCCCCCAAACAGATTTTTTTACTGCACGTCCCGGGTTTTCGGCTAGGCCTAATCTTTTAAGACGAGCGAAGCGAGCCGTAAGTCGGACTGGGAAATCGAGCGTAGCGAGGTATTAAGACGGCCGCAGGCCGAAAATTTTTCGACTAAGTCGCGCGAATTTCAATCGTCTTAATCCATATTTTGCGTCTTAGCGCGTCTTGGGCTCGTCTTAGCGCGCCTTCGACACGTCTTGGCACGTCTTAGATTCGTCTTGGCACGTTCGTATATAGGCACGTCTAAGCTCTTGGCAGTACTAAAGCAAGAATTATGTCGAAAACTAACAGTTAGCTACTTCAACGAGGCACGGGTACAGCACCACAGCAACCACACAACAACGTAGAGCGCCAGGAAATACGGCAATAATCCAAATATCATCAAGCTACCGGTACCTGATAAGTGCGATTATTACGTATAATGATGGACGAACAGTATTATTTCGTACGTGGTACTCCCACGTAGTAGTTCCTTGTTTGTTGGCATTTGACGTCACGCACAGCAGCAGTAGATAATTGAATACCAGGTATCTATGTATATATATGTGTGTATTTGTTTGTACGTTCATTCGTACATACGTGCCCATATTCGAAGTGAAAGCTCCGAAATCGCATTGCGAATAGAAGGCACCAGGTACCTGGTTTTATTGCGTCGTTTGTTTTCTACGAGAGGACGAATATCATACCGTCAACAGCCGTGGATACCAACAAACTCAGATATAATTTTTCACGTATTAATAGTGTTGATAGTAGTATTATTAATATTAATAGCAACCTACGAAGCCACCAACGGAAAACAGAAAGTCTTAAGAGACAACAACAGCAGTATTTCCTCAAAGATATGTCGTTCAAAGAACGACACGTTGCTACCGGTGGTAGTGTTGCATCCGCGGTGTAAGCATACCAACGGATTTTGCGCCAACCACTATTAATATTATAACAATAATAACTGCCCTGCCCACCGAACACAGAAAGAGAGCTGTTGTTGTCCTATGTTGGGCGTCCCAAATAAGGCCTTATGTCACCTATGGTATTATACTGATGTACCACGGTATATAGCAATATACTCGCAAAAAACAGAGAAAACGAACAGCAGCAGGAGAGTAGTCGCCCTAAAGTATACCATCAGGATGAAATTCTGTTTTTGCAATACCAAGTACCAGTATATATTACGACGTTAACAACCAACACAACTCGATACACAAAACAGAGGTATAGGTAGCAGTATTCCTCAGGTAGTATGTCGAAATAAATTGGAGTGGACCTTCCCCCAACCCAACTGCCAAGAAGTGGAGAGAGAGGATAAAGATCATGTTTTGTTTTTCATTTAAAAAAAAATAATCATGCCGTCCTCGAAAATACGGAGAAGCGGGTTCGATGTCCCCGGTCCCAGGGAAGAGCGCATGGAGGCCCGAAAAAAGAAGGTTCGAAAGAAGCAAGTTGAAGCAGTCGCTTCATCTGCCGTCCTCGCTGTGTTTCCACCTATTTCCATAGCTCGCTGTGGTCGTGTCGACCCCCAAAGACGCCTCGACCGGCGCCTGGTGCATTCTAAGACGAATCTAAGACATGCTAAGACGAATCTAAACGTGCCAAGACGAATGTAAGACGTGCCAAGACGCGATATAGCGAGTAAGACGGGCCTCTCTCTGAGAAACGGATTAAGACGTATTTTAAGACACGTCTTAGAAGATTGGGCCTATTTTCGGCCGTCAAACGTGTCTGGTTGTATTCACAGAGTCTTGTCAAGGGTGCGAGAGGTGGGAGCGCTGTCTCCTGATATCTTAGGCTCTCATTGGTTCTAGCCGCAATTCTAGCGAGGACCTCCCCGGAAACTACAAGCCTCCTTTCTCTGCGTGTACACAATAACCTTATTATCCAAAGAGGCCCTAGTGCCGTCGTAAATCTGCCACGTGTGGCAAAAACTTCACAGGAAAATCCCGAAAAGCAAATATAGAGCCTTTCCAAGCACAAGGACCAGCTGGCACCAAATAGGCCTCTGATCAAAGTTAGAATTTTTTCAAGTTCCGGGTCGGGGTTGGGTGGTGGCCGCCGTTACATAGCCGAAGCCGGAATCGATCGATCTCACCATCGGCAACAAATCCCTTACAGGCTTTCGTGAAATAGCCCCCTCCCTCATTGAAACAGCATCTTCTCGTTCAGGTGCTTCTGAAGAAGTTTCCCACACATGGCGGATTTTTGGCTGTTGCGCATCACCACGTTCCAAATAAACCTCGGCGCGAAAAAACAAAGCACCACTCTGATTGGTCGATGATGTCGTTTCGGCCGGCCTGATACTTAAAAACTTGGAAATTCAGGAAAAATGGGATATAGACGAGACATATTACGCAGCTTGCAAAGTTGAGTGTCAACTACCAGGCATATATAATCAGTCGAACTCACAGCTGAGGTATTTCATAATTTTGTAAAATGTAGCGCCAAAAGCACGCGGCGGCGTCCCCGACGACCTCTGCAAGTACCCACCCACCCCCCGCCCCCCTTCATAACTCTGGGCTGGGGTTACGTGTAGGTTTGGGGGCGGGCTGCGTCTGGGCCGAAGATGCACAGGGTAAAAAGCGACCGGACGGTGTTGTTGTAGGAGTTTGTTTGCGAGGTGGTTGGTGTTGCTGTCTTTTTAGGTAGAGGCCCTTCCAAGGCAAGTTGCAGAGTTTTTTTTTCTCCTGATGAATGAAGCACGGCTCTTCCCCACACCGAACAAAGATTTGGCGCGTACCTGGTACTACACAAGAGACTACGAACAATGGTACAAGGGTCATTTTTACCTTAACCCTTTTAGGACTCCAGTCCCGTCTTGGGGACAAAATACTTATAATTTGAGTGCTTTGTCCCCACAAATGGGAGTGGTGGGAACGGTCCTCTATGTTACAGTTGAGAGGATATACCCGCGCCCGTGTTGGTTCAGCTTGCACATTGGTTTTAGCTCGTGTGCGCTTTCTTCGTCTCGTGTATTTTGAGGCAGCCGAATTTTCGTTTTTTTTTTTTTTCGGATCTTCCTTGGGCTCCAGCACCTTTGTGTGACCACGGACTCCTTCATCAGAGAGTTAATGTGAGAACAACAACAACAACAACAACCAGCAACAGCATGTTGGCATATTCGCCTCTGACCTACACTACGTTCGACTACTGCCGCGTTTTTTTCTGTTGGCGATTCGTGTCTCTTCTCTATCCTCTTCCGCTTGCTTTCGTTTATTTTATATTTTTCTTCTTTCTCCGCTTCCTCCGCTACGCGCTTTCTCTTCTGCCGCGACTAGGGCGCCATGAATCAATCGGCCCACGACTTGCCGGCTGCTTGGTGCGTACGTGGAGTAAAAATATAGCAGCAGTGCACACATCACGAGCGAAACAAGTATGCGTGATAACCATGGTACGTTAGACATAAATAGTTTCGCACATTTATCATTTATCATACCTGGCGTAAGTGTTTCGTGTTCCATGGCCGCGAAAAAACAAAATAAACACAACAACCAACCAACCTAAAGCAGAAACTCCCCATGCATATTTTTCGAGAATCTGTACGTCGACAGCTGTAACAAACTTGACCCAAACCACCAACCGGACGCGACACCTGCACCAAGCCTCCCCCCGATATTTGTCTTTTGTCTCGACGCCATTAACGGTATTACAGTATGGGGGTGAATGTGCGTCTGCCCGCAAGCCAACCCCCCCCCCCAAGCTAGTTGCGACTACATTCGCTGCTGGCCACCTCATATAATACGCGTACGAACGAAGCTTCTCGAACATTATCTTGGGGACGAAATAAAAGGATGGCGTTGATACATACCTGGTACAAGTATACTATAATTACCTGCTGCAGGGTACCTGTATCATAACTGTGCTGCACCTTTTTGTGTCAGACAGTCCAGGAAGAGATGGCGATCGTTGATATTCGTGTGGTAGTAAGGTTCGATTGCTCCTTTTTTCACTGCATATCCGCGAGTCTTCACTCTGACAGCACTCCAGATAGCAGGCAGGTGTGTTCCTCTTTCGTTTTCACGACTACCGTGCGTTTCGTAGGGTGCAGGCAGCACTTCAGACAGCATCCGCTGTAGTCAGCAGCCACGAGTTGGTTAGTGGTGGGAACGGGGGTACTCTTCTATCTATGTTATAGTTGAGAGGATATACCCGCGGCCATGTTAGTTCAGTTTTGCACATTGGTTTTATCTTGCGTGCGCTTTTTTCGTCTCGTGTATTTTGAGGCAGCCGAATTTTCGATTTTTTTCGTTTTTCGGATCTTCCTAGGGCTCCAGCACCTTTGTGTGACCACGGACTCCTTCGTCAGAGATTTAATGTGAGAACAACAACAACAACAACAACCTGTCGAAGGGACAGTAAATCTACTCTTAGCCCTTTTAGGACTGCAGTCCCATTATGGGGACAAACTACTTAGAATTTGAGAGGTTTGTCCCCAAAACGGGACTGCGGTTCTAAAAGGGTTAACTTTGATACCTGCAAGGCAATTTTACCTTCCTACCCCCGTATTATATAGCTCTAAAGTTCGCGCGTTTCGACGTACGCCGCATGTTGAACAGCATCAATCCATCAACAGCATGAAAGCACCGCACCTACTGGTACTGTTCTATTCTACGCGTGACTCAGTGAAGCACTGCTGCTGCACTCCTGATGTTTTTGCCCTCCTGGGCCTCTGTTCTTTTGTGGCGGGTCAGGCGCCTTAACATCACTATACATTCTATTCAAACATATAAACTCAAATAAACTCAAGTATGTTCGTACTCGGCATCTGTGTTACGATGTGCGCAAAGTGAGAAACCTTCGATACGAAGTTAGAATCTGCGACAATAAGTACTTCGAACGCATATCGTATGATGTTCCGGTGAAAAAATCATCTCGAGTTTCTTCAGGCCGGGAGCGGGTGTCACAACAATCGATGTCCAGTCCTCAAACACGTACGTACCAGGTACCAAGTACCACTCTGTCCCTATATACATAACGAGCGCTTATATTTACTAAAATGAAAATGGTCCCTACATTTGGGGACAACGTAGCTGCGTAGTCCCTACAATGTTCGCGCATCGTCTTGATTCACGAATAGAGTACGAAAATGGAATAGCGTCGGGTAAAAATGTCGGGTCGTATCATGCATGCATGCATGCGCACGATACGTGTCCGTCAACCATTTCTTTTGTATCGGAACGCTTCATTTCACGTTTTTTTTTTTCTTGATGGCCGAGAAGGGATACGTAGAGGGCTGAGGCGGGGGTATACAAATGTACCGGTAATATTAATAGTGTCATAAAACGTCCAGATGAAGTGCAAACAACTCACCCCCACCTGATAGTGTAAAAGACTCAAAGCAAAACGGGTACCAGTAAGTTGATAAGTAGTCGTGAAAGACTGGATCGAAGTCAATGTGGCAAAACGGGTAAGTTGATAGGTAGTCGCAAAACAGTATACTCGTACGTAGTCCTTCCAAATTTATGATGGGTCTGATTCTGGTTGTCTGTTTGTTTGCTGTTTGTTCATCTTGTATGCTCGTCTGTTCGTTTATTGTGTCGGTTTTTTCGGTTTTGTCAGCGACCTTTTCACTAAAAAAAACAAGATTTCAAAAAATACGTCACCCTGGGGTTTCAGCAACTTGCAATCGATCAGGATTTGCTTTTACTCGTGACGACAAGGTGGCGATGTTTTGTTTTCGAGCACCGGCAAAACCGGTCCTCGTGTGTACCGAACACATACATACCTGTACCTGGGATGTATGATGATGCAACACGTACGTACGAAGGCTATCGTAGGCAATAACGCCATCATCAGGCTACGTGTACGGATACTATTAATATTAATATTATTATCATTATTGAAATATTAATACGTACTGGTGTATTTGTACTCGTAAATATTATACCACGATACGTGCAAGCCCCGGAATGTGACCAAGCGAGGGACAGACAGGGGCAGGCAGGACACGTCTATAATATTTGATTACAACCCTTCGTCAGTCGTGCTGCTGTACCCAGGTGTTCGGGAGGGTCGGCACCTCAGCACGACGCAATGATGAGGACGGGTTTGCTTATTCGGTTGCTTCCTCGTGTACGTTTTGTGAATGAATCGGTTGTGTGCAGCACAGCAGCTATTAACCCCTTTAGAACCGCGGTCCCGTTTGGGACAAAACTACTTGAAATTTGACTGGTTTGTCCCCAGAACGGGACTGCGGTTCTAAAGGGGTTAATAGTGCATGCACCCGCCACAACCAAAATAACACCTCAACAAAATCCTCAACCCCCACCCCCCATGCATGCATGCATGATTCACGACAAAAAAAAAACGGGAAGAAAAGAAAAAACAGCAACAACACAACACAAACCAAAACACGACACAAAAATCATGAACAATTTTTTTTTTTTTAAACTGGCTGTTGCACATATCCATCGCCATTTCATCATCTATTTAATAAAAATTTAGTAAAAATTTGAAAAATAGTGGTCGTGGCGAATTCGGATGTTATATTATCAGTTTAATACGTACAAAAATCAGGACCGCCAAAGGCTACTTGCTGCATCAGGTGGGGGGGGGCGGAAGAGGGCCCAGAGGGGAAGGGGCCCCGGATGGGCGTGCAGCCACCACTCTCCCCGCGACGACCGCTCCTGTCGAGAGCACAGGGGGAGGTGCTACGTACGAAACGCAGCCTAAAAAGCGTGCCAAGAGAGAGGAGCGGCGCTGCTCCAAGTAATTGCAAACTTCCGGCATAATTGCGTCACGTCGATCGTTCTTTCCGTTTCGTACCAAAAAATAATAAAAAAAACACTACGAAAAGAAGTCAAGGATGTGCGTGCACCAAACATACAGGGAGAAGCGCGAGCAGCTGGCGCATGAGACCCGACCGCTTATCTAGCGCGTCTACGCGATTTCCTTCGGCCCGTTCGAGAGGCAGCGCCGATGTTCCCACTGCTGCTTCTTCGGCGCACCTCATGCCACCGAGAGAACCACAAGCCTCGACCGGGACGGGGCATTTTAGGCTGCCCGAACACACACCAAAAGTTAAAAACCTTGCCAAAAAAGAAAGCTACAAAAAAATTACACTTCTCAAACCACGCAAAGAGGATGCGTGGCAGTGCTGCACAGCAGCAGCCAGGCGAGCAGGTCTGTGGTGTGGCAAAACGGACCTGCGAGGAACACGCAAACCTTAGCTAGTAACACGTGACTTCCGCCCCGAGCTTAGCAGGAAGCACGCCGGGCGAGCACGGGCGGGGGCAATGAGCGCTACGATAAAGAGCACATGAAAAGGATTCTCTCGAAAGCCCTGAACACAACCCGAGACAAAGCACAGACCAAAACTCTCACCAAAACACTGTCCGCTCAAAAAAAAAGAGTGTGCGCTCCTTCTTGCGACGACGATCGTCCAAGGTCCTCGTTCCTCGAACCAGCAGGCACAGCTCCGTATCGGGAAGAAGGGCGTCGGACGTCCGTCCGGGGTCGCTCCTTGCTCGCCGGTAGCTTACCGTGTCGGGCTGAGGCTGTCGAGGTCCTTGAGATGAGATGGTGATGACGACGATGGGAGAGTAGGTGACTGGCTCTGTCTCCTTGTTTTTCAAAGACGAAAAAAAATGCACCCCCCACCATAAAAAATACACTTGAACAATGTACAGAGGGAGACTGCGCAAGGTTGACCAATCAGATATTGCTAAAAATTAATATTAAATTTTGTTATTCCGTGGCCCCTTAAAATTTAAAATTCTGACAAGCCGAGGGACCCTGAGTTGCAGGCAATATTCTTTAGGCTCGCATGACGTCATCGGCTGCAGCTGATGATGGTAGCCTCAGCAGAACAGCAGAACAGCAGCAGCAGCGCAGCAGCGGAGCAGCAGAGCAGTGGGCGGCGGGCAGTGGGTCTGAGGAGGGGACTCCTGGTGCTCCACCTGACCGAGAACACGTCTGCAAGTATTGTGATTTGCACGAGCTGGCCTGGGCGCCGGGATTCGTGTGTTTGTGATGTTTGGATGATCGATGTTCGATCGGTTCCTCCGATCCTCCCTGTCCGTATGAGCTCCGCCCACCTGCCCTACCAACCAGGTATGACACGTATACCGGAGCAGGTAACCAGGTACCAGATGGAATAACCGACAGATGCTTCAATCCAGCAATCTGGGAGTACACGTTAAAGTACAAAAGGTACTTCGTGTACTGTCAGTACGAGTATGAGATACGGATTGGAGTGCAAGGCATACTCGCAGAATATTCTTTCCATGCTCTCTGAGTACTGCATGCGAGGGTTGGTGTTTTCGATGTTTGTGCAGTACGTACTGCGGAACCGCTTGACTGCTCGTACGCTTGTACTCGCGGTTACTGCACTGCTGCCCATACTCTCAGCACTCGCAGTGTTCGAGCTACCGTACCGCTCATACCTCCAATGCGCACAATATATCGGCGGCAAGTAGTGCAATACTCGCAGTATACTGAGTACGGTACTCGGAGTAGGAAACGATACTCCGAGTATACTCGGAGTATAAAGTGCTGGTACGTACGTGTACTTGAGAGACGTTCGTGTGTGCTACAAGTTTATACCAGGTATGTGTAATGGCAGCATCTCAGGATTCGATAATGGAAGGAGAGTACTCGCAGTAATTCGGGGTTTTGTGCTACTGCTGTCGATACTGATGCCTGTAAACAAATATTTCAGGTCACTATTAATACAACTGTATCTAGATACTGCAGTACTGCCCATACCCGCAATGTTTACAAGTATAAGGGTTCGATGTTGCGGCTAACGCAAAAAAACTGCCAAATACTGGCAGCATGTCGATCGCTATCGCCTACTGCGAGCTACTGCAAAATTCTGCTCCAACTTTTACCGGACGGGCATATACTCGACAACTTTGAAAAATGATACACGGGTATAGTCTCGAGCATATACGGGTACTTCGGGTTGATACCCGGGTACCCGCTTAACAGCCAGGAACCCACCTAACATCAGGGCACCTGGGTACCCGGGGCTCACATATCCGGCGAGTATGAGGTTGTACCCGTACCCGTGACGGGTATTACTAATATCAAGCCGGGTATTGCGGTATAGTGTGAGATTCGAGCCATGATACAGCATTTTCATTTTGAGTTGGGTTGAGGTTTCGCAGATGCTCCCAGTATACTTCATATTCTTTTGAGTGCATTTTGTACTCCGATTACTGAGAGTATTGCATCACTGGCAGCCTAAATACTGCGATTACTGGGAGTATGAGCAGTACATAACTCGAGTACGAACAGAATTATCATTGTAGTTTTGGTTCAACCCGCAGTGCAAACAACCGAAATACTCGGTATACTCGGCGTACTCGAGTATTGAACCCGTAAATTCCTGCGAGTGTTCGCAGTTTGTGTATAGTGCTCGCGCCATATTCTCCCGAAATACGGCCAGTACGTGGCAGTACCCGCAGTACAGAACCCTGAAAAAAATAAAGTACAGCAGTTCAGTATTGCACAACGTCGAACCCCAGAATACTGCGAGTATGGCAGTATCCGCAGTACAGAACCTCGAGATACGGCGAGTACTCGCAGTATACCCCGCAGTACATAAAGCCCCAACACTGCCAGTACACGAAGCACCTGACGTAATTTCCTCTGAAAATACTTTGCTTTACTCCAGGGCATCTGTGAAGGGTTTTCTGGAGAATATGCGCAAAATACTATCCAGGGGACGTGATTTAGGGGATGATAAGTTACCATCCCCGGGAATCCAGGGTAAACGGGTACTCGGGTACCCGCGTACCCGGGGCTCAACTTATCGGCGAGTACGAATTGTTTGTCGTACCTGTGACAGGTATTGGCAAGCCGGGTAGTACTCGCGAGTACGCTGGTAAACTGGCAAAAGGGTACGTGACACATGTACAAAATCGGTCGAACCTGTTGCAGTGCTTTAATATTAATAGTCTCAAAATATTATCCCGTGCAAACCATATTACATCACCACTCTGTCCCATAACATTAAGCTCCGGTGTGAAACTAAGTGTTACATCAAACGGTGCCTATTTTTCGGGACAGAGTGATACCTCCTATTTTATACCTGGTACAATTACTAAATACGTACGTCAGCTGTGAGTTTGGCCGATTGTATCACTGTATCACTGTGAATAGTTGATACCTGGTACGGCACGGACACTGGTTGTGCTGGATGTCGACGGGTAGAAAAAACGGTTTAATGTGAAGAACACACATGTGAAGAACACACTCAACTTTGTAAGCTGTGTAATTATCTTTATACTACGAATGTATACGGTGGTTGGGCACAAATCACCATGTATTTATGGAGGAATTGATATAATATTGATATTGCGCGCATTCATACCCGGACGGAGTTGTTGTCGCAATAACGCCTTTAGAACCGCAGTTCCCGTTTTGGGGACAAACTATTTGAAATTTGACTGGTTAGCCACGAGAACGGGACTGCGGTTCTAGAAGGTTAACTCGTCGCCACAACGCGGACAATAACTCTGGACTCTGGAGCGGAAGATCAATAGTATATAATGCCTCCTGAACAGGCAAATAAATGCCTCAGGAGGAAAAAATCGTAAACGGGGGCAAATTCACACATGCTATAGTATTAATACTCGTACTATACCTAGGTCCTGGTAATGCTGTAATAACTGCAACGAATCGTGCATCTAAGACGAAACAAACAAGAGAATACCCAGACTCCAAGGCCCTTAACCCTTTTAGAACCGCAGTCCAGTTTTGGGGACAAACCATTCAAATTTTAAGTAGTTTGTCCCCAAAACGGGACTGGGGCCCTAAAGGGGTTAAGCAGCGCGGGAGGGTGTAGGTAGCACGCAGAGAGCCAAAAAAGACAGAATCCGCCACCGAGGAGAACAAGCAAGGGAAGCGAGGAAACAACGGAAATGAAGAGGCGGTATAATACAGGGAAGAACGGAAAGAAAGAAAGAAAGAAAGAAAGAAAGAAAGAAAGAAAGAAAGACAAAAAAACGAAAAAGGGATACGAGGAGAACGGAAGAAGATAAAAACAAACCAAGACAGACAAGGTAAAAAAGACGAAGGTTAAGATGAGGGAAAATTATTATGGGATTTCATTCAGTCTGTCGGTCAGAGAGACCGCCGGCCGCGCTCCCCGCTCCCCCCTCCCCCTTCCACCCCCCCCCCTGCCCCGCCCCTCCACCCTCCATCCCCGCTCCTCCCCCGCGCTGGTATTGATCGACGGCAACAGCAGCAGTAGCAGTCGCGGTTTCAACAGTCCTGTGTCTCTCTGTGACGTTGCCTCCTCCTCAGAGTATGAAGCGATGACGTCCGCAGCACAGGGAGTAAGTAGTATCTGTCTTATCTGTGCACAGAGTTTCGTAGTTTTTTTATCCATAGTTTTCCATGCAGCAGTTATTTATTGAGTATTTAGATGCACGAGGAAACCGCACACAGATAATGCGCAGATAGATGCTTCGAAGATGAGATGGGAGTCGTCGAGAGTTTATTTTTCGGGAAGGAAACACTGCCGTAGGCACTGAGAATGCTGGTAGTATACTGGCAGTGTATACTGGCAGTTTATGGTGGCGATGCTGCGCGTACTCGGAGTGTCTCGGGGTTTTGTACTACCTGGTACTGCCGATGCTAC
>JARUPZ010000025.1:3666531-3699031 GCA_031213475.1 Nereocystis luetkeana | reverse complement strand
AACCTATTTTGGGTTGAGGGATAGAGCTCATCAACCGTTTTTTGACTGCAGCCCCGCTTTGGAAAGAAACTACTTACCAGTAGAATTTGACTGGCTTGTCCCTAATACGGGACTGCAGTCTGCACTGAAAGGCTTAATTAAGGTCACGTCCGGAACCCCAGAAAAAAAAATGGCGCACCCCTCCCTATATACCTTAGGATGTGTCCCACAAATAAGAAATCGCCCAATACGGACATAGGGCTCATCACTGGTTGATGAGCCACCATGGAAGGACGCTAAGAAAATGAGATCGAAGAAAACGTACTCGGTGAGGGCGAACGCTTCTCACTAATACCTAGATATTGGGGATCGACGGCGAGGGGTACACTAAATCCTGCATACCGGTCCGCGCTCAGGGTTGACCCTTTTAGGGCAAACTTCGGGTCCCTTTTGGGGATGAACCACTCGAATCCCAAGCAGTTTGTCTCCATAGCGGGACTGCGACACTAAGAGGGTCGGTCGAAGACGATGAGAGCAGGGGTATTCTTATCGAGAGGCCCAAGCTGCAATTGAGTACGGTCTGAAAGTGCGAGTAGGGCGGCTGTGTATGACGCGTGCAACGATTATAGAGGCTAGCATGATTTTGGCCCGAACATTTCTGACGACCGACTATCAACAGGCACTCAGGAACTGTCCTGTTTCGTTAGTCGTTGGCCCCCGTTTTGGTTTACGATGTACTTCGAACGACACCTGCTCGAGGCCGAAGTTAACCCTCTCCGGACTGCAGTCAGTCCCGTTTTGGAGACAAAATGGTTAGAGTTTTGAGAGGCTTGTGTGCCCAAACCGAGCCTGCAGTTTTTGCCCTAAAAGGGTTAAGCGTCCATTTGTTTTTTGTAAAATGTAAAACTAAAAACTTTTTTTTTGTCAAAAATCATTTTTTTTCCTTAAAAAAATCGTTTTTTTGTCAAAAAAACATTTTTTTGTTCAATGGGAGATATATGCAGTAGACCCCCCTGGGCGAGGAGCGCCTAAAAAAAATACGTTAAAAATATGTGCTCGCGCCCCTACCATAGCGTGCGTCACAAACTGCAGTATGTTAACAGGTCTGATGCTGCGAGTACTATTAATAGGCTCTGCCAAGCTATGTTTTTTTTCTAGGCGGTTGATGCTGCGAGTGTGCTGGGGACATGCCCAACAGTAGTTTGGGCCCTCGGTGATATTACCGCTGTGAGTAGTACTGTTAACCTGTGCCTGGCACACGGTTTGACCCAACCCAGCCTATGCAGCCACTCATGCCACCCAAACGTGACCCCCAACCCACCCAAAATCCAGCCAGTTGCATAAGAGCTCTTGTGCATGATTGCACGCAGCTGTGGGTGTATCGGGGGGACGATCAAATCCGATCCGATACGGGCCTCAACAACCCGATACCCGATAAGCAACTCGACATTTTGTCGGACGGGTATCGGATCGCTGAGAGCTCCGATTCCAATACGACAAACGATACTCGTAGTGGATGCGGTACTACAGGCAGTCACCAAATGGCTTCCGCTCTAGAAGTCGGGGACGACGATATAGCAGTAGAGATACAGCAGTTTTGGCGCCAGTCGGTAGTAGGTTACGATTTCCTAGGGGTCAATTGTTCTCACGGACCCCACGGACCCCACGGGGGTCCGTTCGTTCACGGATCGCTGTACCAGCAGACCCCTCTACATTTGCTGTATATTAACTAAGTGATGATACATGGGTATACTTGTACTTCGAGGTACCAGTATGTCGTCAAGCTCGCCCACACGGTCTCGATATGAACCATTCAACCTTCTATAATACAGCCAAACTCTGACGTACAAATGGTCTCGGTTTAGGTACCCAAATGTGTACCTAGTAGGTGCACTTCCCTGCCTTATCAGGGACTCATTTTATTAATTGTCCCCCTAGACATCCATCTTTTCCACCGCCCCCCTACGGGTGCGTTCGCCCGCGGACCCCTGTGCTAGTAGTGCACTGCTTTTGTTAGGGGTCAGTTCTATTTATTGACCCCCCTAGAGGTCCATTACTTTCTCTGACCCCCAAGAGGTCAAATATTTCACTGACTCCCCAAGAGGTCCAATAGTTTCACCGATCCCCAAGAGATCTATTTTCTTCACTGACCCCCCTCCCTAGAGGTGCGTTCGCCCACGGACCTCTGTACCCTGCGCTGCCTCGTACAGTCATATATTCCTAGGGAGCGATGGGTAAGGTGGTTCCATAAGCTGCTAAACACCAAGTCATCGACCCTCGACCCGACTATCGTCGATGAGCTCAAGGTCTGGCCCTCGTGCAGTCCGCTGGACGACGTCCCGTCTAGATACGAGGTGGAAGACGCGATCAGGGCGATGGCGAACCGCAAGGCGGTTGGGCCTGATGGTCTCCCAGCTGAACTGCTGAAGGTCCTGGCCGACGAGGGAGACTCGGACACCTTGGGAAGCTTCTACGAGATTATCGTCGCTGTGTGGAGGGGAGGGGTCGTGCCGCAGCAACGGAAGGATGCAACGATTAAGGTGCTGCACAAGAAGGAGGACAGGACGGAGTGTGGTAACTATCGTGGCATTTCCCTTGTCGCGCATACCGGCAAAGTACTCCTCAAAGTCATCGCGCGCCGACTCAGCGACTACTGCGAACGGGAAGGCATCCTGCCAGAGGAGCAGTGTGGCTTTAGGCCCGAACGATCGACGGTCGACATGATGTTCGTGGTGCGACGCTTGCAGGAATTGGCAAGGAAGAAGGACACTCCGCTGTTCATGTGCTTTGTCGACCTCACCAAAGCCTATGACTCCGTCGACCGAACCCTCCAGTGGGCTGTCTTGGCTCGCTTTGGCGTGCCACCTAGAATGCTCACCGTTATCCGCCAATTCCACGACGGCATGCGATCATGCGTGCGGCTGGATGACGGCGAGTGCTCAGATATGTTCGACGTGAAACAGGGCCTACGGTAAGGGTGTGTGCTCGCGCCATTGTTGTTCAACATGTTTTTTACAGCGGTGCAGCGTGTGGCGGAGAAACGTTTCGCTGCTGATATAGCCATCACGGACAGCTTGGTGCAACTCCAACAAAAGCAGGAGAAGAAGAAAAATAAGAGGGGGAAGGCACGGGCCCGGCACGCCGACGGACAGGGGAATAATAAAGAGACCCAGACACTGTGGGCTATGCTCTATGCTGACGATGCGGGCATAGTATCGAGACCACCCAACGGCCTGGAGAGGATGATGACGGTGATCGTGTCTGCAAGTGCCGCTTTCGGCCTGACGGTCTCGGAGGCCAAGACGGAGATACTGTGTCTGCAAACGAAAGATGGGGGGAACGTGCCGTTCACCGTCACCGCAGCCGGCCAAGTGTACAAACAAACGACCGAGTTTGTGTATCTGGGCGGGGCTATCAGCGCAGATTGGACGGGCAGAAGTGTCGAGGTAACGCGTCGACTCCAGAGGGCATGGGCATGCTTCGGACGGTATAAGATGGAAATCTATGACCGCCCGGGTGTGCGCCTACGCCTGAAGGTGCGAATGCTGAGAGCCGAGGTGATCGAAACGTTGCTCTACGGTTGCGTTACTTGGAGCCCGAGCAAGACTGATTACGATAGGCTACGGGAGGTCCACCACAAGATGCTCCTCCGACGCATCGGCTGGCGAAAACGAAAGCGCGAAGACCACATTCTATCCTATGCTAGCGCGCTTCTCAGGACAAAAAATCTGAGAGCGTTGAGACGACGGTACGCAGACGTAGGCTTTTGTTTGCGGGCTTTGTGACACGCGTGGGAGAGGAGCGTCTGCCGAAGAGGGTGATGTTTGGGGAGATGGTTGGGGGTAAGGATTACTCCGGAGGACAGGAATGGGACTGGATGAGGTACCCTGAGGAGGACCTCAAGGAGTTCGGCATCAAGCTCGAAGGGTGGTGCGAGGCGGCACAGAAAGCCGGCAGATGGTTCCGACGGATCGAGGAAGGGGCGGAGGCCTTCATGCGGAAATGGCATACAGTTGAGAAGGAGGCATCGGCAGAACGGCATAGAATAGCTGCAACCACGACCACAGCCGTCGACGCCAACGCGAGTGCGCAGAATGGCAGCGAAGAAGGGGGGGGCGAAAGGGGGACGAGGGGGAATGGGGGGGGGAGGGGGGGGAGGCGGTCTGCCCAACAGGCTGAAGCCTGGTTATGGCCATCATCGTCATGATGCACTCCCTTCTTTGGGACCCAAGTGACTAGCATGGTGCCACCTGGGCAACTTTGCGTGTCTGTGTGCTCCAGTGCCTGCCTTTCGTATTTTTCTTTCCCCCCCGCCCGTGTTTATCGCTTTTTTGTCCCTTCTTTTTTTCATCTTTTTTCTTTCATTCCCGTTTGTACCTCTTTGTGCCTCTGTTAGTATGGTCCGTTTTGCCTTTTTTACGTTTTGCTATCCGCTTCTGCTTCTGTTTTTTGTTTTTTTGTTTTCTTGCTTCGCTTCATCTTCTTTTTTAGGTTTTTGTCTGCTATTAATAGTCTCCTTTTTGCTTCCCTGGTGTCCGCAGTTGTGGAGTGCGTATGCTTGTTTTTTGTTTTTGCCTCTGTTCTACTACCGAGGTATTTCTTCCACCCCAGAGTTATTGGAGCCTGTCCTGCGACCACGGACTGCATTGTATTGTGAGTTAATGTGAAAACAACAACAACAACAACAACAACAACAACAACAACAACAACTGTAGTTCGAATAATTTGTACTATGATACCATTGATTTTTGAACCCATATCGGAAGGTGAATGAACTACCCCTGGTATGTACTGCCGTAGATTTTTGAGCCCACAAGAGAAGATCAGTGGATTGGATTCATGGATCCCCTACGGGGTCTCCGTTCACCCACGAACCTTTGTACCGATCTCTCCAGGGGTTCTTTGATATGAGTACCCCCCCCCCCCCCCCCGTATGTGGCAAGGCACCCACTAGGCAGTTATAGTGAACCCGTTGCAGTCTCTGGAAGTGCCCCAGACCAGAACTTAAATCAATTATTTGACGCTGTCATCCATATGCAAGAAAATCCGCCTCAAGAGCAGTTCTTAGCAGGATGCAGCTCATCCCTCATCGACTCGCCCAACACTTCACCGCGCTTCGCGCTCGGTGCAAGCATTGTCTGCCGGGTCGGTGAAAACCCGACGTGCTCCGTCCGAGCATTGTAGGGATGCGAGGGTCTATGGTCATACGACTATGGTCATGCATGCTATGAGGGTCTATGGTCATACGACTACGGTCATGCATGATATCGAGTACCACGCCCCCCCCCCCCCAGGGGCTCCTTGGGCCCACGCATGCCCCCAGGGATTCGTTCGCCCACATACCCCTGTACCAATATATACACTCGTCTTGGGGTCCATTGTGTTCACGGATCCCTAAGCTAAAGATACATGTACTGTATCGGTAGGAGATTGCATTATATCGGTACCGTATGACGCTTAAGACAACGCACATCCTCGGACGATATTCGAAGCTGACTTTCTCCACAACGACGAGAGTGATGATCCTGTTGAGCGATCGCGTCTGTTTTTATCGAAACATCTCGACGAAACCTTTCCAAAGCCGACATCTTCGTCGTCTGTGCCTCACATGTTCTGAGGAACATCGGCTCGGAAATTTGTCCCAGGGGGGTGTACTATCTATCTTATCACCGGGTGTGATACTGTATTTGGCAGGGGATTTCTGCGGATCTACCAACCCCTGGTAGGGGTCAATTGGATTCACGGACCCCCCGGAACGGCACCCTATACCAATCATGCCTGGTAAGCTGGTAGGCGGGTCCGTGAATTCAAGGGACCCCGAGGGATTCGTACACCTGGGGCCCCTGCCCCCCCCAGTCTCGAAAGGGGTGCGTGATATATGGTCACATGACTAAGGTAAGCAACAAAATGAGTACCCCCGCCCCCCCCTGGCAATATGCGGCAGCTAATCGGATATCGGATATAGGGCATCGTATTTTTATCGGAAATCGGGACACTGGCGTATGGTTTTCTGATTCGATACCCGATACGATAACCGCAATTTATCGGAACTTCTGATACGATATCCCACCTGCAAGTAAATGACTACTGACATGTCTGTGTATACGCACTTTGTAACGCTTGTTCCTACGTTTCAGGTTATATCCTTGCAGCGCCGTTGGGTATCTCGTTCACTAGTGGCCGGGACCCCTCCCCCCCTATCACAGTGTGGGCGCCAAAAAACTCCTTCTGGAGATTCTGAAGAATGCACAGCAGTAGCACGCCGTTGGGCGTCCCGAAGTGAGAGGCGGTCGACACGGATGCAGCAATCTTGGCAGCAATCTTAGCAGTCAGCGTAGACGCGGAGCTTGCTCCCGGCTTGGCGTAGTCTGAGGCACCCCCGCATCTCCACCACCATTATTGTGGAGGCGATGCTGTTCCTCCGGACGAGGAACCGCTTGCCCTTCCTCTCAGAGAGAGGCGTTCTACGATAGAGGTTCGCCCTTAATATTCTGAGGCTCCTAGTTTAAGGAGCTCCACACCACACCCGAAAACTGACTTCAGCAAAGCTCAAACAAACTGCATCGCGGTGAATAATCCCATGGCCCACGTGTACAAAACGTTTTTTTTCGAAATGAAGAGTGACGTTCCGACGATATGGGGTCAAGGGACCCCGTCTTTCAGAAACAACATAGCGGAAATGTGCTACCTCTATCGTAGAACCGGTCCAGAAGAGTTTTCGTGTATATGTGTTTGAAAAATTGTGGGACGGTAGTCCCGCAGCAGGTAATTTTCTTCTCAGATTTGGGTGTGGAGATACACCGAGGGGGGGGTCGAGTGGCGATACCACACTCTCGGGGGTCAGCAACGGAATGTACTCTCAGAGTGCCCCCGAGGAGCCAGGAAAGGCCTTGAAGGAAAGTATTTATAGTGATAACGAGGCGGTACGATCTAGGGGATAGGACCTGGTATCCACATCACCCCCCCTCTTTTTTCAGGCGTGCAAGCATGCGCGTTTTGTAAAAGGTGTCACAAAATAGAAAAAAAAAAACCAGCAGCTGTGGGGTCGAGGGTTTCGCCGAAACTCACCCTTGCAAGCTGTGTGTGATACTTTGATCGCGCGTACGGCGGGTTTTATACGGCCTCGTGCAGGATACACATCCCGTACGAGTAAGGCAAGAACGGGAGATTGCACGAGTGAACTATCGACGGAAATCAGGGGGTTTTCGGCGCAATCCCCAGAATTTTACGGTATTTTTAACAGCAGGCGTTATTGGGTAGGGGATACAGCGGTGTCCGAGTGTTTCGGATAGATCGAGCAGGGTTATATTATAAACAACAGAGATAGTCGTGGATACGACGAGTATTTACAGAAGTGAAGCCACCAAGAGAAGACGACGGGCGACTGATTGCGAGTAACCAGAGGGAACCTGCACAACAGTAGCTGGGTCCATCCCGCACTGCCTCGTCGCCTTCTGTGCCGCCTCAACCCGTGGTACCTCAACACTGGCATCGTCGGCACGCGTGGCTCCACGGTATGTCTAGAGCGTGCTGGCGAGGTTCCTGCAACACCTTACACCACAAGCTCGCTTTCCTTGGTGATAATCCGCGTTGGACATGGTCCAGGACGTCCGAGATGTGGGTATCCACTTAAGACCAGTCTACGGCATACCAACGTCCGCCGCGGTGACCGGTGCGGCTGCCGCCTCTCTCTACATTAGGTGACGGGAGAGGGGGAGTGAGGGCGTGCCTGTGGGATCGGGGAGCGCGATGCTCGACTCGGGGGAGTGCCTCGTCCCGCTTTTGGAGGAGGGGTCGCCGTCACTCGCGACTCGCAACGGATGCGAGCGGCGGCGGCGGCGAGCGGCGAGGTCGGCCATCGCTCGCTCTGCGGCAGCCGCCTCTCGGTCGTAGGATAAGCTATCGGAGGAAGCGGAGGAGGCCTCTTGATCGGTGGAGGCGAGCTGTTGGCGTAGCCTCGCCCTATCGTAGTGACATTTATAGCGCTTATGTGGTCGCGACTAGGCACCTGCCGGGCGGTGGCTGCAAGCGACACCTTGCGGGACTCATCGTCCTCGAGCTCTCGTTGTCAAACAAGGCAGGGTGGTGGCGTCCACAGCGTGGATGCTGTTGCACCCATATCGTGGCTATTCTAGATTGTTGGTAGGAGTGCGGGTGTCAAGGACCAGCATGCTCGAGTAAAAGGGGAGCAGACCAGTCCGGGCATCAAGGCCCAGCATGCTGGAGTATAAGTGGCGGCAGCCAATGCAGAAAGCGGCTTCCGACAATCAATAGCACCCATGCCTGGGCGCCACCGACTTGCTTCGAGCAGCGAGCACTCGTCGAGACTGTGGCCAGGGAGGGGCCCGGTAGGGGCGGCATAGCACTAGTGATGCCACTATGGCGAGGCTACGTCAACTGCTCGTCTCTGCAAGTAGAGAGACCTCCTCCGTCGCCTCCGATATCGTCACCTACGGTCGAAAGGTGGCTGTCGCGGAGCGGGTGGCGGCCAATCTCGGGGAGAGCTATCGCCCCCGTCCGCGACGAGCCTCCGCGTTCTCCCCCCTCAGCACGAGACGAGATCAACTTCGAAGTCGGGCAATGCGCTCCCCGATCCCGGAGCAACGCCACCGCTCCCCTGCTCGGCCACCACCTACCGGGAAGCGCCTGTGGTACAGTTCCTCACGGCGTAGTAAATGGGCATGCCGATTGACTCACCGTCTATGGGCACCCAGAGTACTTCTCGCACGCCCTCAACCATTTCCAACATGGATTCCCCAAGAACACCAGTGTTCGCGTGCAAGTTTTTCTGCCGGCGCCCCCTCCAACACGCTCGAGACGTACCACGGCGCCACTCTTCGCCAGATGGCCAGTTTCGGCACAACGTCATCGCCTTGTCGCCCGCGCGGCGCTTCTGCACGCAGCACACACCCTCGTCCCCGCACTCCAGAGGGCCCATAGCAGCCCCCTCTCCCGCCCTGCGGGACGGCACAACCACCGCCCCGTCTTGTGGTGTCGTGCTCACCCACTCAAGGCACACATACCCTCCGCTCCACACTCCCAGCCGGCTCACCATACGCTCCCCCCGTCTTGCCGAATGCCTCCACCCGCATACGCTTCTGCCCGCCACCGCCGCCGCCGCCGATGCTAACCCCTCCCCACGCAGCATCAGCGGGCGCTGTTCGTCCCCCCGTCAAGAGCGCCGCGACAGTGGCCGCCGAGGTCGCACGAGAGAGGGAAAGTTGGGCTCCCGCCACAACTAGATTGCCCCCCAAGAAGACGCCGCTTTTCTGCCAGCGACGAACTGCACGGGGGCAGGCGGAGCGGCATACAGCAGCATCAGCAGCGATTCGCCCTCCACGCGAGCGGACGAAGAAGAGGAGCCGGATGGCTCCTCCGAAGTTGCGAACCCTGAAGGCCGCGAAGCGTGGGTGTGCATGAGGCACGCCCTGGCGTGTAGATGAAGGGTACACGGGGGAAACAATGCCAAGTTTGCTATTTTCTCAGGGCTTGTCATGGGCCAGTGGTCCGGGTCGGGCCGGGGCGATCCGAAATATTTGATAGGTCGGGTCGAGAATTTTCAAAATGTGATGTGATGGGTCGAGAATTTGAAAAAGGAGATCGGCCGGGCCGGGCCGGGCCGGGCCGGGTCGTGACAATATGAAAACGTGATCTGGGTCGGGTGGAATCGAGGGTCAGCATCCAAGAAATTCGATAGGTCGGGCCGGGCCGGGCCGGGCCGCGGCCCCTCACCCCAAAAATTGAATGGCCGGGTCGAGCCGCAGGCCATGATACGTGGGCTCTATATGGGCAGCTCCGCCCTGCCCATGAGGTGGCTCACGTGCTTCACGAGCCGGCCGGGGCCGGGGTCCATGGTATGTGGGGTATGCACACTATGACGCCTCGACCAGCTCCTCTGCGCGCTGTTTTTTCGCCTGTGCTGCTCTGCTGCTCGCGGTGAAAACCGACTTCCGCTTTGCTTCGTGACCCTTGTGCAAGCCCATGATCAAAGCCTTGGTGCCGTTGTGGGAGTACAGAAGACACTCCTTGCCGTCTCCGCGACGCAGGCAACCTTTGACGTTGTTTGTGCCCCGGTTCGACCCGGGCGGAACCACTGGCGATAAATTCGCAAAGTAGGCCCAGGCAGGGGACATCGTCTGACCGAAAGTTGCAGCGACGTTCACCTTCGTCTTTGTCCTATTAATAGTCGAACCGGGAATGCGGACGGCTGATGTAGCATGGGTGTAGCCTCCTTCAAACAATCAGTGGCGTTGTCTTTGCCCTCTTCGAAATAACAGATCGAAACCAGATGTTGCAGTGGTAGGTCCTGCGGCAGAAGGTGCTGGTGCTGCTGGTGCTGCGGGTGTCGCAGCAGTTGGTAAAGTAGAGTTGTGTGACCCCACTGGGTGCTTATTTGCGTACGGACGACAGAATCGGGGGGAGGGAGGGGGGGGAGTACTTGTTCGTTGCTGGCCTTGATCATTTGAACATCGACCACGCATCCATTTCGAGGCGGAGGAGCACCGTTCCTACTCCAAATAGAGACACCTTTACCAGTTGGGCGCTCATTGCATTGTTTTCTATACACTACAAAATTGTGTTTTGCAAAGCTTATCTATCCCCTTTCCTGTTTCGCCGCATGCTGCCACCACCTATCGCCTAGGCTAGCGGGAGGGGTGTACTCATTATCATGCATGGCCGTAGTCGGATGACCAAAGACCCTCGCATACCTACAATGCCGGGACGGAGCACGTCGGCTTTTCACCGACCAGCAGACATTGCGTGCACCAAGCGCAAAGCACCGTGAGAGGTGTTCGGCGAGTCGCATGAAGGGTGGGCTGCATCCGACTATAAAGCGCTTGTGAGGCGGATTTGCATAAGGAGGACAGCGTCAATGAGTTGATACATTTCCCGGTATGGCCACTTCCAGAGACAGCAATGGGGGTACTATGTAACTGCCTCGTGCGTGCCTTACCATAAACAATACAGGATGCGGTCACTCCCCTTGTGCGGAGTAAAGGTTCTCCACCCCGCACAAATGATAAGGCAGCTTAACGTGGGTACTGAGGAAGGGGGAGAATATCGTGCTGGAGATGGCATTCACGATGAAGCGAGGCGCAGTGGCGTATCCGCGGTCCTGTTCGGAGCGCCGCCCATAACGCAGCCGGATGCGTGGAGTACGAGTCGATTCGTGAAGGCGAACACCTGTACACTGGGAGTGCGTGCACGATACCACGTGGATAGGGAGTTGACGAAGGTTGGCGTTCGGCGCCAGGGGGCAAGGCGTAATGGCGGACGAACAGAAGGGAGGAAGCGTGGGAGCAACGGGGGCGGGGGAGGGGTGTACTCATGTATGGCCGTAGCCGTATGACTATAGTACCTCCCATTCCTACAATGCCGGGACGGAGCACGTCTAGGTTTTCACTGACCAGGCAGACATTGCTTGCACCAAACGCGAAGCGCCGTGAGGGGTTCGGCGATTTGGGGGATACTCATAATTTTCCTGTGCTTAAATGATCCAGGGCGAGTGACAGGACTTACACAGACGAATAGGGTTGAGGCGCACTAGCTCTCCTAGACGGTAGACATAACCATGTACCTGGTACTTACTATCGTCGCTCCATGCTCGAAGCCGCCCGGCTCAGGGTGGGGCAATGTACAGAGTATCAAAAGTAGAATGTCGGGGCACTGCCTCTCATTATGCCTATCCCGACATACCAGTACCCCTCTACCGAACATTCCAATACCAATGAAACTCCACAATACCTCTAAGCGTCGTCGCGGCAGTATCCATTGCAAGCACAGTCCACAGCTTGCTATAGTCATTTGACCATTGAGCACGAATCTCTTTCGACACGGGCTAAGCGGGCGGTCGGGGGCAAGATCACGCGAGCGCGGGGGCCAAGCGAAAGGATGGAGTGTATACTATTCAACCAGCAGGCGAAGTGCGGGTGGCTTGAACGCACCGGTGTGCGGCGTAGGGATACACACGTTCGGAGCGAGGGGGCAGGAGGGGGGTGGGGCACAGGACGTACGCTGGCGTGGTGGGGGGGGTGGGGAGGGAAGGACGAGCTAGCTGCGAATGCACTGGGGTATAGGGTTAGCAAGTCGGCGGGAGCCAAACCGGGAGACGGCGAGGAGGCCAGGGTGGGCGGGAGAGCCGTGGAGGGGTGTGAGCAAAAGGAAGGTACCGCGGCAGGAAGGAGGAGGACGGAATGCATGGCGCAAAATGGGCGGCATACGGAAGGAGCGGTCGAGCCGGTACCAGGGTCGATGCAGTTGGGAAATGACTGATAAGACAGCCCGGGTTGAAGAAGAGGTACGGTGGCGGTGGCGAGCAGTGCTGGGTAGACTGCGAAAAACACAGGGAAGGCTCGGGGGGAACATGTAAGTATATTGGCAGCGGGGGCTCAAACTGGCGGGGAGATGTTATATCGATACGGGCGGGAAGTGATGGGGTATTGTGGGGTAGGCTCCTGGTTCCACACATGGATGAAAAACGTATACCTGGTAGTTAGTGCATTAGTTTCCGCAGGAAACAATGGATTTCTATATTTCGCGCGGCTGGAGCACATTGCGAGAGCGGGGCTTCGAGAGAACGTCAGGCCGGCGGGGGGGGGGGGACCTAGAACACAACAGTGCGTACGGAAACCACTCGAATGCGGGAGCGCTTGAAGAGGAGGTGCGATGTTGAGGTGCTCGCAGACTTGGCGCGGGGTAGAGGTTCCGGTACTTCCGCTTGGAACGAGCGGAGATTACGTGAGGGATACGGATATCGCCGATGGGCGCAGTCGAAAGAAAACCAAAGCGCAGGACAGGGCACGATAGGAGGTTCGGAGGCAGCGAGAAGAAGGGAGGGAGTGAATCGGTGAACGAAACGACAAGAGAGGAGTAAGATTGCCGGATACGAACTCTCAAAAGCTGATGGATGGTATTGTAATCCGGATGCTGGGGCTGCTTGCGAAGTTCGGCAAACGGATACCTGGTCGAGGACAATTATGACCCGGACGATGAACATCAAGAAGGGATTCCGTCAATTTTTTGGCAGGCTCGGCATGGCCGGCGGCATTCGCGTGCGTGGTAGCAGGTGACGTCGGAGTGAGCACGCGACTGCAGCTCGGGTGGGGGGGGGGGGCTAGTGTGGTGGGTGGGTAATGGCAACCGCGATGCAGGATGCGAGGCGACAAACGACGTGGGCGACAGTGGTCTGTTCGGAGGCAGGGGTCATATCGACAGCGCATGTATGAATTGCACGTAAAGCAGGGGGAAAGATAGAGACGTTGCCGATTGGTTGTGCATTGCTGAGAATAGAGGGGGAGGGGGGGGGGGGAGGGGTACTCGATTGGAGGGATGTACTCGATCTCATGCATGGCCGTAGTCGTATGACCATAGACCCTCGCAACCCTACAATGCCGGGACGGAGCATGTCGGGTTTTCACCGACCAGGCAGGCATTGCTTGCACCAAGCGCGAAGCGCCGTGAGGTGTCCGGCGAATCGCATGAAGGGTGAGCTGGATCCTACTAAGAACCGCTTTTGAGGCGGACTTGCATATGGATGACAGCTTCAATGAGTTGGGGGGGCGGGGGCGGCAGAGGGGTATCCTTCGTGGATGCCGCTCTTTCGGTGGAAGCGCAGTGGGAAGAGGGCGGGGGACAGGGCGTTTTGACCAGTCGAAGTTGTTGGCTGCGATACGGTTTCAGGTCGTGGGGGGACGGGAGGTTGGGCGGGGGGGGGGGTGGGAGGCATTGCTATCGCACAAAAAGGTGGCAGGCTGGGCACCGCGGTTGGAAGTAGTGGCGGTTTTGTTGGAGACCGAGGTGATGGCAACGTTGATACAATTTCGAAAGCTGCGAGACCTGCGGGAGGGGTTGGAGGAGGGGCCAGGGGCGGGGGAGACAACGGCGACGAGGGAGGTGCTTGCGTCGACTGAGAAGTTACACACCCCCACTCAGCACTGATTTGTCCGGCACGGGTGGTGTTTCGTGCGAAAACTTCTGCGGCGTAAAACGCTTCATCATAATGGGGATAAACGGGCAGGGGAAGGGGTGGGGTGGGGGTGGCGGGGCAAAGGGAACGCATCGGGAGGTTGTGGAGGCGAACAGAATACTGAGGCTGACGGAAGAGGTTTTGGCGGACGAAAGGGCGGCGGAGATGGTACGCGCGGCAAGCGAACACCAGGGAATCGGACAACAGTATCGCGACCCTGTTATATCGGTTCGTGAACACAGACTCCGGAGACGATGGGGGTTTCGAACGCATCGCTTGAGGGTGATAGGGGATGGGGGTGTACTGGGGATACGAGCTGACGGAAGAGGTCGGAGAGAGGACGGTAAGGGGTAAGATGGAGAAAGAAAAGTGGCCAGATATCGGCAAAACACCTTCGAAGTGGTGGCGATGGTGGTGACGGTGTACTTGATGATAGGCGATGGGAGGGGACGGGACGGACGTGAGGGGGGACGACAGCGTCGAGAGGGGCGCACGACTCATCGGTGGTGCAATGGGTGATTCTCGGCAAGAGAGGGAGGAAGAAGGGAACGACAGCGGGGTCACCGACGTAGATGTTAGCAGCATTGCCCACCCCCGACAGATCATGATCTAGACAATCTATCGTCGACTTCCGTAGTGAGAGGATGTGCAGGATCTGCATATTAATAGTACAGACCCAACCCAGGACACATGTGCTAATGGCGATCACGCAGATAGTACAGCTCCCAACCGGCAACGTGATGTAGATCATACCAGATCAGGACTATAAATCTCGGGGAACGATGATTTTGCCGAGATGTGGCGAATATTAAAAGTGCAAGGGGGATGATGCCTCCGGACCAAGCATGTGAAAACGACCTCACAACACCATCGCCAATGGAATCACTGCACGGAAGGGAGACGGAAGTCCAAACGTACTTTGACAAACGGGGCGGCCCCAAAACTGCTCGGTGAAGCAGGAGAAGAAGGAGGGGCGGATTCATGTATTCGGAGGTTCTGCGAGAGGATACTACGCGCTGGAACGGGCTGCGCAGTCGACCTGAAGGGGCTACTAACCCGTTTAGGGCGAAATATGTTGTATACCCCTTTCGTAGCCCGCGCCTCAAGACCACGTGGGGGTTAAGGCGTTGAGGCACAAGGAAAACATATGGCGCGCGTGGAGAGCGGGGGGTAGGAGAAGGCGGTGGGAACGATGTCGTAGGGGGGGTGCTGGGTGGAGATAACAGCAGGTAACCAAGGGTGCTGGGGGGGGGAGGAAGAAGAGTAATGATGGGGGGCCGGATTGGGGCTAACGCACGACCTGCGGCTGCTGTTGAGAGTTTCGGAGCTAATGGGGGTGTTTCACGAAGTCTAATGTCTGCGGAGGCGAGACGCGACCTTGCTCCTCGGGGGCAGCAGCTGATAGGGGGGAGCAAGAAGGAAACCCATCGGGTGGAAATCAGGTTCAGGGTCGGAAGGGATCAAGGTGAAGCAAGTGCAATGCTGGACGGACCGATAAAAAGGGTCGGAGAGAGGGAGCACCCTCTGGGGGAGGGGGGGCAGTGGAAACGGGCAGATTTGGAACGGTCTAGGCGGAGGAGACGCCAGAAGAAGCACTACTCACGACTTTCTGGGAAAACAGGAGGTGGAAGGTGTGGACGAGGGGGCAAGCGGCGCAGTGCCTGAGGAGTGGAATCGAGGAATTAGCGGCGAAACGAAGCAGCGGGAGGAAGCGGATGGGGCTGGTGGCGGGGGAGTTTGCGCTACATTCAAGGAGGATTCAAGGGAATTTAAGGGGGGTGGAGGAGGGCGACAAGCTGACCGCGGGAGGGGCGAGCGACGCGGTTTTACAGAGGAGCGGGGGGGGGGGGGCGGTGTCGATCGCGTTTGGGATACCTGGTACATTTGAGCGAACATGGAGGATCCTGTCTGCGTGTCTGGGGTCTTAGTAGAAGGGGAAGTGTACTCGTGTCGTGCATGGCCGTAGTGTTTAGAAGCAGGGAGGGCCGATACGACAGACAACCGGGACAAGACGCAAGGGGGCATGGTGCGTGGCCCCTGCGTTGAGTCAGACAGCCTGCGGCAGGCAACCCACTGCCAGCTGAGGTCATGCGCCTGCGTGCTGCGGAAGCTTCAGCTCCGGACTTCTCATCGTAAGGTCGGCACTCCAAGACCGGTGACGTTGATTGTCCGGCTGGTCCAGAGGACCAAGACGAGGAGGAGAAAGGGAGTGACATGGTGTGCGAGGAGCACGCTGGTCTCAGTTTAACCCCAAGAAAAACACAACACCACAAGAACACTCTCCTTGTATGATACAACAAGAAACAAACCCGATCGCCCAGGACCCTCTCTCGTCGACTTAATCACTCGGGGTTCTCTATTATAGAGCTTGTTTTCTGTATTATTCATTTACGAAAGAGCTGATGCCTGCGTCGCCCATACATTAAACCGGCCTTGGGCTTATCGCGATGGCTTTTACGCAGCAGTACTGCCGAAGCACAACGTGCTGTTGTGACCTACTCACAGCAGGTTACTGTGTTACCGATCAACGACCCGGTATAGACCACCGGTTACTGTTGTGTAGCATAGTAGATATCCTTGACATGAATCCTTGATGTAGGTGGCTTATTCAAAGTAGCTATACTCGACAATTGTAATAGTTTACTCAATAATAAGCACGTTATATTTTTTTCTTGCTTGGCACGCGGGCCAAGCCCCAAATGGTGGCGATACCCGGCGACCCCACACGCTAAGTTCCCGCAGCCTTGACTAGCATGATGCAGTCCAGCGACCCGAAAAGCGGTGTTCGAGCAGGCCGAACCGATCGATGGTGGTGCAGCGATTCCAGAAGATGCTATGATGCCCTGATCCCGAAGAAGACACTTCGGTGACCCCACGTGGCGGATGTTGCGGCGACTCCGAAAACACTGGCACTTCCATTAGAGATGTAGTCCGCTAACGATTCCGAAGGCTGTATTTCTAGCAATCCCATTGTCGCAGGTTTACAGCGATCAAGTGATTCTTCCTCACCGCCCGTTGTCTTTTCACGGAGTGGAATGAGAAGCCCTTCTCCAGGTCGTTGTCGAATATGACAACCGACGCTTTTGCGTTATTGGCCGGGTGGATTTGGGCGCTCATCACAGCCCCTGTGGGCGCATCGCGCGCGTCCGTGAGCACGACGGTTCCTTGCGCGGATAGCACTTGGCGCTGTTGTGCGTGGTCGTGTTGTGCACAGAGCACCACTTCCGCCCTGCTCCACCCCATATTCCAGCCCCCTTATTCTGCCCGGCTGGCTTGTTGTTGTTCCCTTGGATGTTGGAAGGCACAGAAAATCCGCTCCTGCACCGGCTTGCCACAGTTAGTTACGGTACATCACGGAAGCACTAGGATCATGTGATGCTTATATTGCTGCCATGACCGTGCCACGCGCGCACCCAGCGATTAGACCCGTCTTTGCTTCGCGACAGCCCGTCCAGGTAAAGGTGGCGTAGCACGACGAGGGACTGAGGGCAAGGCTCGTGCTTCGCCGGGAAACCCCTGGATTCCCATCTAAGATGCAACCACCGATGAACTACACATGCGACCCTTAAACCTGTACCCAGGTAGGCCTTTTTGCATCATTCAAAGCCGTACCAGAACACTATTAATAGCCCACTCTGTTGAGCCGTACATATACACAGAAATATGGGAAATTCATGGAAACCCCGATTCCACGAACTAGAACATGAGTCGAGGATGCGACTCCTCAAAACCCATTCCCACGCCTCTGAACGGCAAGGTTATAAAGCCGACGACGGAAACAAAAACAGACAAGAAAGGAAGAAAGGAAGGAAGGAAGGTCTAACCGTAAGGGAAAGGAAACAAATCGTCACCATGAAAGCCCTCTCCATTCCACCCGCAAGGGGGGTGGGGGCGAGAATGTACCGACGGAAACGCGAAAGGTTAGCACCAAAAGTGAGGCGGTCTTTCTTGTGTCAATCTTGCCCAGATCGCCCCCGGATCCCGAGTGGTGGGGGTCAATCGGCAGGATGAGAAAAACAATAACACGGAATACACCATGAACCAACCCAAGCAAGACAAAAAAACCCCGAGAACGTGTCTTTGCCACAAAGGAGTGGCCCGATTACCCAGACCAGCCCCGGCACTGAGCGGGGGGGGGGTCGGCGGGACGAAATACGCGAAAACCGTCCCTAACCCTTAACCCGGCCCAAGAAAACAAACCAGGAAGCGATACATCATACCGAGTAGAAAAACCCCGACCTGAAAACTCGGAAAAAGTCAAAAGTATACGAAATCTCATCAGAGCCGAGGAAAACGGAAAGAGGAGAAAAATCGGGTGCAGCTGAGATGCGGAAATCAGCTATGCACGGCTCTGCCCGGAGGTTTATCTGCGCTACACTGGACCCCCCCCGTGCAAACGCGGTAGCCAAGTGTATTTGTAGACACCTAGGATCCCGCGAAGCTCCCGTTGAGGTTGTGTAGCGTGCGGGAGAAAGAGGAAGCTTGATCGGTCCCGGGTAATCCAAAAATGAAACCAGCCATACCCCATCCGTCAGTGTGGTCGCGCTGATTTTATCTAGCCACCACAGACCGTCGTCGTCCTTGAAACAAGAGTGAGCCCCCTTGGGAATCACGGTGCTGCTGTATCGGCAAAGCCAATCAGCGTGCGGTACGCCGCAGCCACCGCCGGCTACCAGGATCCGCTCGCCGCTATTCCGAGGAAGCTCCCATTGTGCCGCGCCATATCGCCTCCGGTGGTACTGGCGGTTGGTTTGGCGGTGGCGGTTCAGGGTCCCGGCCCAGTAGCGCAAACTTTCGTGGCGAGAGAGCTGGAGGTCCCTTTCCCGTTCCCAGCACGGTCGGGAGGGTCCCGTCCGATGCGCCTCGTACATCACCGCTGTGAAGGTGTTACCTACTGAGCTATAGGGGTAAAATATCGATCGATTACCCAACCCAGGGTAATCCTTAACCCCCCCCCCCCCCCCCCCCTCAAAACGGCGGGATCTTTGGTGCACCGGAACCGTCTACGTCCGTACGCTGACCTACCCGCTTCGTTTCAATACCTTCCCGACGACGCCAAATGTGAAGGTGTTACCTACTGAGCTATAGGGGTAAGAGATCGATCGATTACCCAGCCCAGGGTAATCCTTATAACACCGCAATGACGCCACATCGACCTCGAACCGATTGGTACCCCCGGCAATCCTTTTCACTTCGAGTCGTTGAAGAGGAATCGGAACGCCGTCTTGGGTGACGTGGTACGGGGGGGCTTTCTTTGAGTAAGTATTACGCCAACCCCGCTGGCAAATACTTCGGCATGTCACCGCGGTCGTGGGGGCCGGCACAAGGCTTTCAGCGTTGTACCGACACGCGCCAGCGAGCGTCTGCGCCGGGCATATCGGAAGGAACATCGAAACACAAGAGATTAGCCCCGAGAGGGGATCCGTCCAGGGTGTCCGCTGTGGAGCAGGGGCCGACTGCGAGGCCTTTGTAGGGTCCCGTCCAGTTGAGTGATAGTTTTTTTCTTGAGGAACATGGCGTTCGTGTCAGTCTTCCTGCCCCGGCGGATGGATGGGGGCCGCCGTACTATACACCCAGCCGCCAACGGCGAATTTGGGGACGGGATGCAGTGCGTTGGAGAGGGCGCAGTTGCGGCGGTTTACGCGAGAAACGGTGAGGGCGTGGTGTTCGCGGACGATATCTTACGCGCGCTAGCGGTCCGTCACCAAGTCGCAGTAGGCCAGGTTGTGGCAGGGAAAACTCTGGTGACCGGCAACCCAAGCACGCTCGCAAAATCGCGAGACAGATGAGTGGCGGCCGACCCATGTGGACCTCGTTGCGAGCCAAACCCTTGGCGGCACTGACGGAATGGTAGCACGCAAATTCTACACGAGAGAGTTTGTTCACCCCACCTGTTTGTAGCTCGTTCACGACTATCGCTAGGATCTCGACCATCGTGTGGTTTACACGTTCCACCCCACTGTTGCCGTTTGAGTGGTGGAAGCTGGTGGCATTTGTCCGAACCCCTAGAAGCTCGTAAACAACGTGCGAAAGCTTGGAGCATAATTGGAAGCCGCTGTCCGAGAGGATGCTGCGCGGGCATCCCAAAGGGGAATACACCGGTCGATGAGAACGTTAGCCGTGCCCTCAGCGGTGAACTCAGCCGCTGTGACTGCGAACATATCGGCTCGGCGGCTGAAACGATCTGTGAAAAGCAAGATGTAGGTACTAGCTCGAGGCGCTACCGGGAGAGGGCAGAAGTAGTCGATGCTGATGGCGGTGCCGGGCCCTTCTGGCAAGGGCATCGTGATGGTGGGCCACCGGACAGTCTGTCGCGGAGGTTTCCGTGCTCGACACTTCAAGCAGTTGCGTCATCACCACCGGGTGCAGATGCTCATACCGATCCACCCATAAGATCGTTCGAACATACTCAGAGTGCGCGCGGTTCCCAGGTGGCAGGAAGCTAGCCTGCATGACCCAGGGGAGCATGGGTAGCGACACATAAAAGGCGAGTACGCTCGCTGTTCAATAAACAGGCCGTGCAACCCACCGGGCGTTGCGTGCCAGACGAGGGGGGGGGGGCGGCTTTCGGACGAGTAGGACGATGCCCTCGTCCTTGGCGTGCGGCCGTTCTTAGCCAGCTAGCTCCTTAACCTCCGAGAAGGGCTTGCGCTGGCGAGAAGGGACACACGAAGAAAAGTCGGCGGGGCAGACGTCCGGCCGGCCAAACGCTATCTAGCGCATGGCAGCGTTGCACGCGGGCTCGGCCTGTTGGCGTGCGAATAGCACGTTGCGGGATCACCGAACTGAAATTCGCCAGGTACGCCGAGATAATCAAAGTCGGTCGTGGTGACGGGCGGTACGTCAGTCGGTGGTGGAGGCTGTAAAGGAGGAGTTCCCGCAGACTCGCCGCGGTCACGGTCGGACGGAACGGATAGCGTCAGGACTGGCGAGGCGACAGAAGCAGAGGCCATAACGACGGCCGGGGGCAGTCGCGGGCGTGGGAATCGCGGCGGGGTGATAGCACGCCGCACGGATGATCTAGGCCCCCCGCTGGAACCGAAGACGTCATCAACAGAAGTTGGCTCCGTTCCAGTGGCAGCGGCGGTTCGTCGGGTGGGCACGCGGCCCGAAGGCGGCAAGGCACTCAGAGGCGCCGGCTCGCCAGGCGGCGGAAGCGGCCGGATCAGTATTCACGGTGAAACCTTCTCGCTGTGAAGTAAGTGCTCGTCGGGAGAGAAGCGTGCTGGGCGACAGCTGTCGCGGCATCGGGGGCTTCTGCAGAGCCCCTGCCGCTCCTTGAGGGTACGAAAAAAAAAAACGAAACGAAAGTGGTGTTGACGTTGGGTGAAGTGTCCCTGCGGCTAGGACGGCGATCGACGGTGGCAACGAAAGCAGATACGAGCGACGGATCTCCCCGAAGAGGCAGAAAGGTTGCCAATCCTCATAGATAGGTGGCCAGTTTGCGCGAGAATCGCGAAAGCCAGAAGAGGTTAAAGGCACCCCATCGAAAACAGCGCTATGGGGACAAGGCACCAGCCCACCCCAACCGATACCGGGAGTCGGTGAAGTCGGTGAAGAACGAGTGCGAAGCCCGCAGGCTCAGATGAGGAAGATGCCGCCGTCCTCGACCGGGGTGAGGCTAGCAGCTGCTAGACCCACTGCGGTCGCGTTCTGTGGCGGGGTCTGGAAAACGGGACACAAAATCAGCTTCGAAGTCCAGAGGAGTCCGGTGCGTCTCGGAATCGAGGGTAGCGCGGCTGATAAACGCCAAGCACCGCACCAAGCCATTCGGCTGCTCCTGGTCAAGCACAGCACACAAACCGTCGTTCGCGTCGCATTGCACGAAGAATGGATGCAACCACTTGCGGGTGCCACGGTAGGTGTACCCAGACGCGCAGGAACGAAAAATGGTGGTCCGGATTCAAGCGCTCGAGCAGGGCAGGCGAGGCCGAGGCCGTGGTTGCGGGAGAATCCGTGGCGGCTAGGACCTGGAGTACCGCAAGTTGGCTTCAGGAAATACCATTGACTCAGCTTTCGTGCTGCAAAGCGTTCAGCCGAACGCGCACGAGCAGAGCGTCGGCGACTCCGAGGAGGTGGCCAGATCGGGGGTCTGTCGCTCCAACGAGGGGAAAGACCTTCCGCCCGGAGGTGATCTTCCGCGAGGAGGTGAAGAAGTTTTCCTGGACTCAGAGTAGGCGCTGCAAAGCGTTCAGCCGAACGCGCACGAGCAGAGCGTCGGCGACTCCGAGGAGGTGGCCAGGTCGGGGGTCTGTCACTCCAACGAGGGGAAAGACCTTCCGCCTGGAGGTGATCTTCCGCGAGGAGGTGAAGAAGTTTTCCTGGACTGAGAGTAGGCCCAGCTGGGCCAGCATGTTGACCATTCAATACCTGGGGAGTGCCGAATGTGGCGTTAAAAGAAGCCTTGTCAAGCGTAGTTGTACCGCCGACGAGGCCGGGGCCGTGTTCTGACAGCGCGAGAAAAGGATCGACACAAGATGCGACAGCCAAAACCTCGGGGCTGCGATCAGCAGGCGCGTCAGAATGATACGTCTAAAACCCCAAAGGAGGACCTGGGCAAGCGCGGGTCGAAGTCAAAAGGGCTAGGGGCGGCGCAGTAATCTCACGAACTCCGTCGGAAGATATCGGAGTGCAGATTTGATGAGAGAAGACGGGTGCGCCAGCTCGGCCTCACTTGTGCGATTGGTGTCGCGAGCGGCGGAAATATTTTCCCCGAGCAACTTTATCCCTCGCCACCGACAGGGGGGTCTTGAGCCTCGGGGGTCGTCCGCCCGGAGGCCGATGCCCCACAAGGGATCAAAAAGGCTGGCTTCCGCCAAACGTTTGGTGCCGGTGTTCAATAGGTGCTGCTTCATGGCCGGGTTCTGTGTGAGCTTGGCAAAAGCGCCAGCATTGGACGGCGTCTTCCCGAACGAGGTCTCAGACAGCGCGGTCGAAGGCATGCACATGCCTCGGCCTATGCGTTTTTTGTGCTCGCGTGAGTCTGGCTCGGACGTTAAAAGCTCCGCCGCACCGTAGTCCTGGAAACGGCGAGCCCTTTTAGCCACCATGCGCTGCTCCGCGCAGGAATATGACCCACATCGTCTAACCACGAATGAGAAGGGGGGTCACAGCAAAAAAATAGGAGGAGGGCTTCCAGAACAGTACCATCTGCTCCGTTGAATACTCGAGAGTAGGGTCAAAGATGGGCGGTGCCGAGCTGTCGGTGGCCGCAGTCGCGGTGTGGTGGGGCGGCAGTGCACTTCTCTGAGAACACTCGGCTCCTAGTTTACGAGATGGTCCCACGTATTATGGCTCGGTGTCGCCATTGCTCGTAGGCGAAAAATAACCGGAAGGTTCTCCTAGTGCGCCCCGATGGTCTCTGTCTTAGGCCAAGAGGGGCAGGGGGCTCTGAGCCCGCTCGGCTCAACGAGAGCTGCGATTCTCCCGATTGTACCGGATGTGCTGTCCGGTTGATCTGACCGGAGGCTGTGGAGTCACGACTGGCTCGTCGGGCAGTGTCAGGTTTTTCCTGCTCCACCAGCCGAAAGAGCGCTACGCACGTGGGGTGGCGTGCGTGAAGACGACAGAGGGTCTGCAATTTCAGTAGACGGCTTCAAAAACGGGACCTGGGTGGGTGGCAGTGTCTACAACAGAGGGGGCATCCTCCCTGTAGGCCTGCTGGGGATGATCTTGTCGGCTCCTCCTTAGCAGGGGAAAGGGTGGAGCGGCCACCGTTATGGCGAGGAGACACCGAGTCGAGCATCAGCCGAGATCTAGGGCTTTCGGTGTCGGGCTTCCCGCACTTCAAACCGACCGGCGCAGCATGACCGTGAGGTGAAGGAAGGGGGCACCCTCGCCAAACGAAAACGACGCGCAGGCGCAACAATCTTGGTACTGCGCGGCGTGTAGCTAGGGAGAGCGGCGTTTGATGCGCAGGCTCTCGTGCCGAGGCTGAGGAGAACGGCGCTCGAAGCGCAGGCTCCTATCGCCTGAATATTGCCATTGCTGAGGGAAGCGGCGCTCAAAGCGAGGGTTGCTGCCGCCCGGCAGAGCGGCGCTTAAAACACAGGCTCCGGCCCCTGGCTGAGGGGGGCGGCGCCCGAGACGCAGGCTCCTGTCGCCGGCGGAGCGGCGCTCAATGCGCAGTCTCCCGTGCCTTGGCTGAGGGGAGCGGCGCTCATGGCGCAGGCTTCGGTCGCTGGCATCGCCATGAAACTTTGTAACAAGTGGCATCGGAGCCTGTGGGCTCGCTGGCGAAGCAAGTGTGGCTGTGTCGCTGCGTCGACCGGATATACGGGACGATGTGCTTGGCGCAAGGGCAGCAGGCGAATTAAAGGTCGAGGCGGGTCGGTGTTGAGCACTGGACGAGCCTGGACCACGAGCGCCTTGTGAAAGCACATATTTTTATAGATACTCTTTTAGTTCTGATGAAAAAATGGTTTTCTCAGTAGTGCTGACATCGCAGCGGACACCAAAAGGCGGGGGCAGCAGCGGAAGCGATGGGCGAGTGCAGGACATCACCACGGTAGCTAGACGCGACTGCTGGTTACCTTGTCCCGTCTGTGCTGTAGCCGTCCCTGTGTCTTCCTTACTGACCTTGACACTGATTTTTCTCGCGTGTGGCTCGAGCGGCGGGGATCCTTTCTCATGTGTGTGTTTCTCATCTTCTTCTGGCTACGCTGGTTGTAGAAGTTCGAGGGTTTGTCTTCTTTGAGGTATCACGTCGTTACCCAGTTGCCCATGATTAGGATTCAAACAGCCGCTCGAGTTAGAGAGGGTGCGTCTATATGATTGAAAGAGCGCAAGCCGTTGTTGCAGTTTAGGTTGTGACCCGGGGTTCTCGGAGCGCCGTTGGGCGGGCGATCGGTAGAGGTAGGCCGCTCGCCAGAGGAGTGTCGTCGGTCTTCATGAAGGCACAGAGGGCGAAAACCTCAGCATAGTGGTGGGCCGCTAGGGCAGGATAAAAAGTCAAGCGAAGGGTCGTTGGAGTGGTTGGCATTCATGACTTTAGTACTACTGCACCATCCCGTTTGCCATTAGGGCGACAGGGAAGGCGTACGGCCCTGATCGCGCCCACTAGAGGCGGGCCGGGGTCCCGACGGAGCGGACTACAGCGTACCCGTCGAAGAAACAGGCATCGCAAAAAAGAAAGAGAACCGCCTTTGAAGGCTGGCGCGTTCTTATCCCCAAGGCATACCGAAAGCAAGACGCATGGTGTCAACCGTTTCAAACAAAACGGGTTCGGAGCACGGGCCCAAGTTCCAGACTATAACGTGAACCTCAGCCCGGGGAGTTGCCCTTCCGCGCCGATGCGTACCTCCTATTACAAGGGCGGCCAAAATACGCCCACTGCCCATCACCATCTACAACATAACTCGAAAATGCCTGAAGGCAGGAAGAAAGAGGGGTGATGCACATCTGGCGCCAAAAGCTCGCTGCCTATCGATCCCGACAGCAGCATCACGCAAATTTCCCGAAGGCAGTCCGGAAAATGGGGAGTGCCCACGCCCATGCACATTCCAGCTACTGCTGCTGCAGTACGAGCGCGGCACTCGGCGCTCAATACACCCGTCAACCCGACTCAATCCGTCGAAGCGCCCGAAGAGACGCGGACGACAGAGACCCGCAAAAAGACAGCAACTCCCCGAAAGCTGCTGCGGCGTCGTCACGGTTGAAAGCGACCGCTCAACAGACGCGGCACGAGTCTCCGGTCGAGGGGTCCCTCCGTCCGAGGCTTGCGAGACCTGCGGGCCAGCGCTGAAAAACACGTGAAGCGTCCAAACCCGGGGGAGGTCGGTGGTGGTCGGCGTGTCGGATGCTATAGCAACGTGAGAAGACTTCGGGAAGGGGGTGATCTCACGGCCTTCGGCCCACACAGGGGAGAGCGTATATATATATATATATATATATATATCCAGGGGGTCACGCTCGTTGCAAAACATGAAAACAACATCGCTTGAAAATCGAGCGAGGGAGCTGCCGCCGCAGCATCGCCTGGTTCGCTTGAAAACAGCGAAGAGAAGAGAAGTGGTGCATGATAGCACCTGTGGAAACTTTTCGGAGGGGGGTGGTCTCAGCATATCACCCACCACGCACACGGGAGAGAGCATGCCCGAAGAGCAGAGTTCGACTCCACGCAACATACCCAGCTTTGGGAACACGCGCTATACTGCGGCGAGGCGGGCACTTTCGGCAGAAGAACTGGCCACAGCGCTCGCGGCTACAACGGTTGAAGACAACGGTTGCGGGCGGCTACAACGGTTGAACAAGTATGAGGGCACGAACACAAAATATAAATGCCCTGCCGTCGACGCCACTTGTTACTTCGCTACCGCTCACATTCCGGGGGGCAGTCGATACCATACGTAGCACTGGTAGAAGTACAATAGTTAAGAGTAGTACGCGTAATCGTAGTTCGGAGCTGACATGTTTTTAAGACGATGCTGGGGGTGGATGCTAACGCTATGAGCTTGATGCTGTACTTACTTCTTCTGTGGGGTCCTCCGCAGCAGCAGCAGCTACTAGCTCCCGGAGGAGGACGTAGCGATGGCCGTGGCAGCTCTGTGGAGATATTTTTTTCGCCGTACGTAGAAGCACCTCCACCAGAAGATGACGGCGAACCCGACGGCGAACCTGGCAGCTAGCGCTCTGTGGAGGAGCTCACAGCGGACGACGCAGCTCGGGGGCCCAGTCAGTCGCAGTCTGTTCTTCTTGACGATTCTGACGTCTCTCGCACAGCTCTGCAGTGCTCATTATTACGCAAATCACGACCCAAAATAACCTATCAGCGTAATCCCCGCATGAGGCACGTGGCGCACGGTTGCTTCCTGACTTATTACGGGGGACCCTAGTTAACAGGATCTATGGTGTACATAAAAACCTATATATTTAACCATTTTTACTGACAATATTTGGTCCTGTTAACTATGGCCCCCCGGAAATAGTTGCAGTCGGACAGTCAGCAGCAGGCAAGCTCAGTACAGCAGCAGTCGACGGGGGTCAGCCGACCTGTCGCTGCGTGAGCTTCTTCAGGTATCACTGCGAGCAAATTGGCTCTCCAAGGAAGGTAAGTGGTGTTGAATATCGGGGTTCGTGTCGAAAAAGAGGACATACAGGATGGGGAGGGGAGAAGACGAGGAGAGACAGAGTGTGGGAGGAGGGAGGAGAACGCTAGTAGTCTCGGCCCGAAAAAAATACAACAGCACAAGAAAGAAGACCCCCTCCTCGTGGCGAAAGTCGGGACGCTGCCAATCTGCTGGGGTGACAATCCGGTGTGGTGAGCTCTACTGTACGTTGTAGCATGGCAATCTGTAGGTGGGGATGCCAATCGGGGATGCCAATCAGGAAGGTCAGTTACTGCGGACGGATGACGGTCATAACGGGATGCCCATCTATCTGGGATGATGATGATGATGATGATGATGATGATGTTGGCGTATACCACACGTACAATATCGTCAAAAACAGCAAAGCAGCAGAACTCTGAAAAAGGCATTATTAATAGTAGCAGGCCCATCCTCTTCCCCATAGATCGCCCCAAAATGATCCAGGCCGGCACCAGCGCGACCATGACACCGTGTCTTCGCCGGACATATTCCTCCAAAACAAGTCCGACCGGTCAACCTCCCCACCCTTTTCCACTACGTACGCGAACGAACTACTTCCTACCCAAAGGACGCAATATCCGACACCCCAGTCCCCCGCCCCCCCCCCCCCCTCACACCTCCCCCCCCCCGGCGCCCCTTTTCCCACCACAGTGACGCCATGGCACACACATAAATACCACGAGCGAAACCTGGGGGGGCGGTGGGGGGGGGGGGGGGGGGGGGGGGTCCTAACATCGATGTTTTTTTCTGCTGCGGTTCAAGGACGAAAACGCCGCGCCTGGCAGAGAGGCCCAAGCCCAGGCTCCAAGTAAGTCCAGCCCACAGCGTCCGCTCGTCCTCTGCTTCGACTACTCGGCTAGGAACAGCGAGTGTAACACTTATCGCAGCGCGCACGGAACCTGGTTTCGGCGCAGGGGGGGTGCTTGCGCCCACACTCGACATACTCTCACCCCAGCCGGGACAACATAAAAAAGCCCTCACGGTACTACCAGCAGAATCAGAGGTGAGTAGCAGCAGCAGTTATAATAGTAGTTGTTGTGCGAAGCAGTGGCAGCAGCAGTGGGAAAGGAAGGTACGATGCAAACAAAGTGGCTACGCTCGTCCTCATGTACCCCCCCCCCCCCCCCTCCCCCTCCCCGGTCAGTCGCCCACGTCGAAAAAACAAAAACAAGAAAACACATACAACATCAGGCGAAAGACGAGGCATAGCCGACGGCACCACACATCTGGGACCAATCAATGTGCTCAGCGAAAACTGTAGCTAAGCTAAGCTAAGCCAAGCCAAGCTAAGCTAAGCCAAGCCAAGCCAAGCCAAGCCAAGTCAAGCCGAACCAGGCCAAAACAGGGTGGGAATGGTAGACCTGACGGTGTAAGTAGAAGCGACTCTACCAGCCGCGAGACAGAAGAACAAAATAAAAGCCGAAGAAAGAGGAGGCACAACGATCGAAACCGAAAAGAAAAAAAAAACAGATATAGGAAACAAAAAAAAAAAAAAAAAAAGAACGAAAAGGACCCTCCCCCCGCCCGCGTCCCCATCTGCCGATCAAAATCAACTAGAACCAACCCCCTCCCCCTAGCCCCCCTAGCTTCCCCCCCCCCCCCACCCCCCCACCCCGCCCTTCCCCTCGACTGAAGATCAAAAAGCGCGCAACCCCCTCCCAACCTTCTCCCTTTCATCGGAAAATATCATCGACAGCAGCTGTCTTGCCACCCTTTCGCCCCCATGTACAACCCAACGGCACTCTCAATCAAACGGCTTTCTCTTCTCTCTTCCCCCCCCCCCCCCCCCCCCCGATTTGCGCACAATGTATGTATGGTGCCCCAATATACCGCCGGTCTTTTGATGAACCCGTTCATAACTGCAAACATATCCCGCACCATAACCGTAATTCCGAGCGGTTTGACCTCTGAAACGTGGATGCAAAGCTCTCTGCAGGGGGGGGGGGGGGGGGGGGGTTAAGGCCTCCTACCCCCCCCCCCCCCCTCCCCACCGGCACCATTTTTGAGGAAACCCTCCGCTATGAAACTGTCGGCACAGCAATCAACCCATCAAAAATCGTCAGGGCCCACCCGATCAATCAAACAATCAGGAAGCGGTATAAACGTTGCGGCGGTCACAAAGAGCCACCAACTTTTCAGCGAGAGGGAAGAAACGTACGGACGGGTCAAAAAAAAAATCAAACAAAAGAAAAAAAGGAAGAGAAAAAAGAACGAACGAACAAAAAGAAAAAAAAAGACAAAAAAAGGGGGAGAAAATGATGGGCGACGAGGATGCCGACGACCATGACGAAGAAATTAAAAAGAAAAGAAAAAAAGGAAGCCAAAGAAAGCGGAGTAAGAAAACAACAGCAAACAAAAAAAATAGCGGAAGGAAGGAAGGAAGGACGGAAGGAAACGGCTTTTCCCTACTCCACGAAGGACATCGAAAACGCGCCACACCGCGTGCCGTGCTCGGGGTACGAAACCCCTTGCCCCCGTTCCCAGCAACCGACATTTCAACACCGCCTCCTTCCATTTCCGCGCCCCCTGGTCGCCCGGTTCCCAAAATCCCCAGATTCTCCCCCGAAATGTACCGCTGCGCATGGCAACATGAAAAGTGGGGGGCCGAAGGCACACACGTAAACACAAGAACAACACCACACCGACAACGCCCCCCCCCCCCCCCCCCCCCCCCCCCCCGCGAACCCGCCACCTTGCTTGAGTCTAACTCCAGTAGAGCTGCGTCCGTTCGTTTGGCGAAAAAATTGCTAGGAATTAGAGTCGGGTCACTGTTGAAAAAGAATAAACGGTTAAGGACAAACAAGTGCTCGAGAAACGAAAAAAAGCCCTCGGCTCAAGTCTGCCCACCCCTTCCCCCTACGGCTACCCGCCATCAGCGCAAGGGTGCTACGCTCTCCCCCGCGCGATCTCTCCGGGGCCTCACGCCTCACCAAAAACAGCGAGCTTCCTCGGGATGGCGAGGGCTTGCGCTGTCGCCCAAATAATCCTTATCGACTATGCCCCCGGCCAAATGTTGTTTGCAGCTTGAAACATTTAACGTTTTTTCCCCCAACCTGGGCAGAGATGGGTGAGTAGGACTCTCGCTCTTGATCAGCTACCGAGCGGGTGGGTCGCAAGACGCGCTGGCTGCAGAGGCGCCATCAGCAGGCGCACTTGGGAGCAGCAGCAGCCGCATAGAACCAAGCAGTAGCAGTAGCATCAGCGTCCACAGCAGCAGCTCAAGCAGCGCCGGCCGCAGCCGCAGCAGCAGCAGCACCCCAAGCAGCGCCAGCCGCAGCCGCAGCCGCAGCCGCAGCAGCATTCACCAGCAACACATGGCACACACGCTATATACGCGAACCAACGCCACCGCCGCTAAAAGCAGCTACCGCTTGGTACGGCTGCTAGCGCCACCGCTGCTACTGCCGCCGCCACCCGTCGGACAGCACGCCGCTGTCACGCGAGTCAAAACAGCGGCGCTTCTCCGGCAACGAAACAAGCGCTAGCCTAAACGGATAACGGAGTCAGAGGGTAGGGTAAGCGCAAGAACGGAAACAGGCGGAATCACACATAACCCAACAGAAAAGGGCGGAGCAGGGGTGGGGGGGATTGTGCCTGCCAGGGGCTGATGGGGGGAGGGGGGGGGGACACACATCTGGCCGCCCTGATTGTGGTCCGATCCTCGGCCCTCGCGATCTTCGAACGGATATATCCGTTGAAAGTGACCCGTTGGTGGAAATATTCGTCCGCTCTCGGAACGAGAATATCCGGATGGGACGCTCTCCAATAGGACATAGATCCGTTGGGAAGCAGATCTGAGCGCTCGCTCTCCATCCAAACCAGCAGACACATCCCGCTGGTAGAAATATAACCGCGTTCTCCCATCGGATAGGTCTCTTGCTTTTAATGAGACAAATCCGCGCGCCTCCGAACAACTATATCCATTGTAGAATGGTAGGGATGTGTCCGTTGGCAAAGATGTATCCGTACCCAAAGAGACACGCACGTTTCTTCAAAGCGATAGCTCTGTTGGTAGACAGATCCACGCGTCGTCCGAACAGACTTATCCGCCTGTAACACAAATTCGCACGCTCTCCCAATGGATAGCCGTTGGTAGAAAGATCCTCGCGCTCTCCGAGCGGATATACCGCGCTCTCCGAACGTAGACATAGATCCGTTGGCATACAACTCTTTCGCAATATCTGAACAGGAAGATCCGAACCGAAAAAAACAGTTTGGTAGACAGATAAACCCCTTGGCATATAAATCTTAGCACCCTTCAGACGGATAGATCCGAACCGATAAAAACATCCATAGAAAAATCCGTTGGAAGATCCGTTGAAGACCCGTTGCGAGGAGGCCCTTTCTCGGACGCACTCCTAACGCCGTCTTGCCCCCACGTATTCAGTACGACCAGGTTTCCCTGCGCAGCAGGCGTAGATGCCCCGTGTGCGAGGAGTTGGGAAACAGTTCGTGGGACGGGAGTTGGCAAAACAGATGGTTAAAGTCGGGACGGAGGGGACGGATGGGGGGGGGGGGGGGGGGGGGGGCAGGGGGGGGCAGGTTTTTTTTTTTGGCACCCCCCTATCTATTCTCGAGACTTATTGGACCGGGTGAGGGGTGGTGTTCACACATTGTTTTCTTCTTATTTGTTAAATAATCGCTTTTCTTGACTTTGTCCAGTAATCCCCCCCTCCCCACCCCCCCCCCAACGACTACGGCCATTCATGATATCGAGTAACCCCCCCCCCCCCCCCCCCCCCCGCCCGCGCCAATTGTTGGAGGTGTCTCTATTAGGAGTAGGAACGGTGCTCCGTCTCGAAAGGGATGCGTGGTCAATGGTCAAATGACTAAGGCAAGCAACAAATGAGTACGCCCCCTCCCCCCCCCCCCTCTGTTTCGTTTTTCATTCTTCGTGGTCTTGTTTTGTCTGACTTTCGTGTGCCCTTGGCGTGGGGAGGGGGGGGGGGGGGGACTTACACACACCGCACCAGCATACACGAAGCATAGCTACAGAGGCGCACAGCAGTAGACACAGAACATAAGAGGTGAGGGGAGGGGACAGGACAGGAGGGGGGGGGGGGGGGGGGGGGGGGGGGGGGGGGGGTTCGTGTAGGGTTGACGGAAAACTATGCCCAGAGAGATGCCCAACTGCTGGTACATAAAAAAGTAGGAGGATGGCGTTTGATACTATATATCATCGAAATGATCCAAGTTCAAAAACATGCTACGCTTACCCAACACCGCTACTCACCGTCCGATATCAAGGGGCCCTCCCGCCCCTCCCTGGGGCGTTTCTCGGAAGCTTTCCCGCGTTCTTTGCTCTCGCTCCACCCCCCATCTCGAAGCCTTCCAAGTCTCTAGAAAGCTCTCGAGAAGCCGGGTGCGCTATCGAGATCGGATGATCTAGGCCCTTGAGAAAGGAAAAACATGGATGAGGGACAGTCGAGAGGTCGTTTATTTGCAGCCGCGAGCAACGCAGTGTGAA